>VDFB02390994.1:0-244259 GCA_007258455.2 Sequoia sempervirens | reverse complement strand
ACAATCTTCACAATCTTCACAATCTTCACAATCTTCACAATCTCCACAACTTGATGCAAGGTCATTCTCTTTGAGAACTTATCTTGTCCATTTATCATCTCCATCATCTATAGCAATTTCATCATCTAAGCTTATCAATCAAGGGTTGGGAAAGGGTCACTAGCACATGTGACACCAATCCAATATGAGATAGTTTGCATCATGTTTTCTTATGCTTTTGCTTTAGATCCTTTGTCACTTGTTTGCATTTTGAACATGATGTGTTATTTCATAAGGATGTTGAATATCTTGATTTGTTGATTGAAATACTAATGATTCTGCAGGTTTTATTGTTAATTTTCTAATCACATTTTGCAGATTTTAGCATCCACACAATCAAATAAGAATTGTTCCTAAAGATCAACCAAAGACAACTTTCACATGCACTTGGGGAAATTTTTGTTGGAATGTTATTCCATTTGGACTTAAAAATGTTGGAGCTACATATCAAAGATCCATGACTACCATTTTCCATGATTATATGTGCATACTTATGGAGGATTATGTTGACAATCTTCTCTCAAAATATCTAGAATGAAGTGGTCACTTAGCAGTATTGGATAATATTTTCACTCGACTTGAAAAGTACAAACTCAAGTTAAATGCAAAGAAATGTGTTTTCGGGGTCCAATCAGGAAAACTCTTAGGATTCATTCTCCCACAGAGGAATAGAGGTTGATCAGGAAAAAGTAAAAGCTATCTTGGACATGCCACCGCCAACCAACATCAATTAGTTAAGGACTTTACAAGGAAGATTGCAATCAATCTGTAGGTTCATCACCCAGCTAGCAGAAAAGATTCACCTGTTTTAGCACCTGTTACGAAAAGGAATTCCCTTCAATTGGACAGAAAAATGTCAAGAAGCATTTGATCAAATTAAGAATTATCTATTGACTCCACCAATTCTTATGCCTCTAATTGATGGAAGACATTTAATATTGTACATGACAACAACTACATCAACATTGGGGACATTATTAACGCAAAATGACAATGATGGAAAAGAACAAGCAATCTGCTATATCAATCGCACTTTGCTTGGATATGAGTTGAAATATAGCCCTATTGAACGAGCATGTCTAGTAGTTGTATTTGCAGCCCAAAAATTGAGACATTACATGTTGAACCACAAGAAAAACTTGATAGCCAAAATTGATCCTCTAAAGTATCTTCTCAATAAAGAAACTCTTACAAGAAGATTAGCTAAGTGGGTTATAATATTAAGTGAGTATGAAATTGAATATGTTGACCAAAAATAAATAAAAGGACAAGTGATTGTTGATCAACTCACAGATGCACCAATGAAGGAAAACCATCCTTTAACATCTAACTTCCCAGATGAATCAATCTTTGTCATAGAAACACCAACGACATGGAAGTTGTACTTTGATGGGTCCTATAGAAGTCGTGGTTCAGGAGTTGGTATCTTATTCATCACATGTCAAGGGGATTCCATTCCTAAATCATTTTGAATAGCATTTCCATGCACTAATAACATAACTAAGTATAAGGCATTATTAATAGGACTTTGAATGGCAATAAAATGGAAAATTAAGGATTTCCAAGTTTATGGTGATTCCTAGTTAGTGATCAAGCAATTCAATGATGAATAGGATACCAAGGATGAGAATTTGATGCCCTACAAGTGCATGGTTGATAGTTTCAGATTTTACTTTGATGCTATTACCTTTGAACAGATACCGAGAATCCAAAACAAGGCAGCTGACACAATGGAAATAATTGGATCTCTCTTGGATATTCCTAACAATGCATCACAATATGATTTCTTGGTAGAAAAAATGTTGGTCCCTACATTCGATGTCCCTAAAACTAAACTTGTGTGAAAACTTGTTGGTCTCAATTCTCCTTGGTACAAAGACATTTACAACTATTTGCATGACCAAATTATCCCTCCCGACTTGTCTCCTAACCAACGCAAAACCTTTATTCGACAAGCCTCCAAGTATGCCATCATCGGGGATACCCTTTACCATCATAGTCTAGATAGCACCCTCCTTTGATGTATCAACTCAAATGAAGCACAAGCGACCTTACAAGAGGTTCATCATGGTATATGTGGAGCTCAATCTGCTAGAGCTACCTTAGCTAAAAATATTATGAGGATGGGATATTATTGGCCTATAATGGAACATGATGCTTATCACTTTATGAAGATATGTCACCAATGTTAAATTCATGGAGATCTTATAAATGCACTAGCTCAGGAATTTCAACCATTCACATCACCATGGCCATTCTCTCAATGGGGACTCGACCTCAAAGGAAAGATTTGTCCCACTTCTACAAATGGACATAAGTTTACCCTTGTTGCTACCGAATAATTTACCAAGTGGAATGAAGCCATCCCGATGACCTACATTACTGGAAAGCAGATATCCAAATTCATCTTGAATTACATCATATGCCACTACGATATCCTGCAGTATATCATTACAGATAATGGTCGCCCTTTTAAGAATCGAGATGTCTGTGAACTCTCTAAAAAATTTCATATCCAACACCATTTCGCTACCCCATATTACCCCCAGGGTAATGGTCAAGCTAAGGTGTCTAATAAGACTATCCTTAAAATATTAAAGAAGACTATCGATGACACTAGTCGTGACTGGCATCTCCAACTCAATCCTACTTTATGGGATTATTGTACCAATGTTTGCACCCCTACAGGAGTGACTTCATATTCCCTTGTCTTTGGATCTCAGGCCATACTTCCTATTGAGGTTGAGTTACCATCCCTAAGAGTCTATGGAAGGATTGATTGATTAAGAAGAATATTGTGTATCCCATCTACATGAGCTAGAGTTACTGGATGAAAAGAGACAAAACTCCTTGATGCATTTGCAAGCATATCAAAACTGCCTTCGATGCAGCTACAATAAGAAGGTTCAACCTAGAAGCTTTGACATTGGTGATTTAGTCCTGAAAAAAATCTAAATAATCAAACAGATCGAGAAAAGCCCAAAAAAATTGAACCAATTGGTTGGGCCCTTATATCATCACAACATATGGATCTAGTGCTTATCAACTCTCTACTCCTAAAGGTGAACCATTGGGTGAACCTATCAGCAACATGCACCTTTGCAAGTACTACACTTAATTCTCAGAGTATCCCTTCAAAAAGTTAAAAAAATACAAAAATAAAATAAAAAAATCAAAAGAATGGTCACCCTTATGAAAACTTGGCAAAAAAGCATCTTGGTGACAACAACAAAAAAATAAAATAAATAGTAAAGAGAAATAATTCGTCCAAAAGTGAAAACCACTTTAGTGGCGCTTTGGATAAGTACCATGGTGAAAACCTGGCAAACAGACACCATGTGTAGTCAGTTTATGCTCCTCCATCTACTATCACTCTACCTATTCTTCCATCCTTCACTCGTCCATTTACTCATGTCATCCATAATAAATATTTTTCATCCTTTCCATGGCCTAAGAACCATTGACATTTAGTATCATTTTCCTTCATGATCATCCTTTGCATTCATTTTCCACTTCCCCTTTTGCATAATAAGTTGGTCCTATACCTAACTGGGGGAAATTACTTGACTTGCGTCTTCATGGGATCCAATACAAGGTATCAACTTTCATAAAACCATCAAAATCCAAAAAACTCATAAAACATCAAAACCCAAAAACATCATAAAACATCAAAAACTTACAAAAATAGAGTTTGTTTCATTATATGTTAGAGTGGTCGAGCTACGTTATCTGTATGCATTTGCTACATAGGCAAGGCCCATAAATCATTGGGCCCCTGAGACATTAGGTCATTCCTTTTAGGTTTGCTCAAATAAAATCATGACTCAGTCCTTTGTCCAATAAAACAAATTCAAGTCATGTTGAACTACGAGGTCTTTGTGTGTATAACGTAAGCAAGGCCCATCAATCGATGAGCCCTCGAGTCCCTAGGTTAGTCCTTTAGGATTTTTCGAGTTTGGTTCTATTCTTTTTCTGCAAGCAATCATTATTTAAACCAAATCATGAATCAACAGACAAACATATCCAACAAATCTTTAATCTTCAATCTTCAATCAGTCAATTACCAAAGGTTATCATTGGTCACTATCAGATCATTGGTCTTATATTGAAATGGGGAACTATGTATTTTGTCTCCTTTGGTCTTATCATTTATCTTCTCTCAAGATGTGTTCTTCCTGAGACTAGACACTATCATTGGTCAACCTTGTCATTCGCCTTAAGCAGGATATGTATTTCCTGCAGATAGGTGTTTATCAAAATGGTCAATCGATCAAATTTATCAGATGTGTTCCTTGCCTTAAAAAGGATGTCTTTCCTAAAATTAGGCATCATCACATCAATCAATCATATCAATCACATTGTATCAAATCAATTCAAGTTTTTCATTTGGTCAATCAATCTTGTCATCTTGGTCAGATTAACCTTGCCTTATAGAGGATGTGTCTTTCCTGAAACTAGACATAATCAATCACATCAATTAATAAACCTTTCTCAATCAACTTTGATCAATCAATCAATCAATTAATTGGCCATCTCGGTCATCTTGGTCAACCTAATCAATCAATCTTATCAATACCATCAACAAAAATTATCTCTCTAGCAAAAAAATTGTTGGTCTGAGTTCGTCTTATCTTTTTTATTGGTTTTGGGTCATGTTACTAGCTACCTCAAGGAATTTTTGTCATGGATTTAGAGGGCCGATGATGGATCATGATCTCTTTTCTTTGCTTGCTATTTGTGGTTTGTCTTGGAAAAAAGACTAGGATAATTGGGTCCTTAGTATAAACCGGGGCAATCCTTGTCTTTTGGATTTGTCTTTTGACTGCATTCTCTCACAAACGGTCACCTTGCACACCTTGGTCTATGTAATATCATGGTGTTTGTGATCCATTTGTGATAATTTTGATGCCTGATGATGACAAATATAAAAGTATGAAATTCTGTCCTTTGTCATTTCTCATCTAACTTCACACCTTTTCCCATTCTTCATGCTAACATCCATCTCTTCCATTCTAACATTTCTTCTCTTAGCATCTTGATAGAGTCCTATGACACACAAAGATATCCTGCATATACAAACATGATGTTAGGAAGCATTATAGAAAATATCACTATCATGAGATCATCATCATCATAGGCCACATATATTTGCATAAGAAAATACAAAAACATAGAAATCATCCATATAGCATTAACATTTCATCACCTCAACAAATAACCAATCATGACATTGCATTTTACATTATGATCATAGTTCATTTCTACCCATCACATTTCATATACATTCAATTGAAATTTCATATACATTTCATAACATTAACAACATTATGGCATATCATATCATACATTACATTTTGTATTTACATTAACCATTTCTCATCATTGCATGCATATTCTATAGACATCATATTACATCAACATCAATTGCCTTCACATATCAAATTTCATCATAAAATTAGGTCATCCATACTGCATTCATAATCCATACATAACAGAAAGGCATGAACATTCATGACATAATCATAAATGCATAAAGACCTATCATATCAAATCATCACGTCATCATCTAGAACGCATAAATAAAAATCATAAACTCATGAACATCCATAGCATAACATAACCATAAACATAAAACATAACCATAAACATAAAGCATAATCACATAGAAATTTGTATCATCAACTGCCACCAAAATGATATCTTATATTTCTCAAAATGTGTGTCATAATAGACTATAAAGATGTGTCATGTCTAATCAAAATGGAGCGCGTAGGCTCGATAATCAAAATACAATGTCACTATACAAAATGTCAAAAGATGCTCTAGCCTGAGCTACCCTACTCTCCTGACCCTGGTGCCTCCCTGTCCTCTTGTCGAGGTGCATCTAGAGACCTGTGCTCTGAGGTGGATGGCCTATAGTAGGGGGTGGAACATTTGGGGGCTAATGTCTCCCCACTCTCTGACCTATCGTGGGAACACCTATTGTGAGACCTGTTATGTTTCCTTCCATGTGATCCACTCTCAACCTGTGATAAGCTCAAATCTCCCCTCTCAGGTGGAACTTCCCTCTCATACAGGTCCTTGTAGTACTGCATACCCCTGATCACCCTGGCTAGCTTCCGAGCAACATCCACCACTGACCCACTACATGTCGTTATAAATTCTAGCATCCTTTGATCTATCCTTTGATATGTTTGTTGGTGACTAATAACTACTAGGTCCCTCTCTATCTAGAGGGTGTCTCTCTCGGCCTTAAGTCCATCTCACTCTGCCTAAACTATCCTCAACTCTACCTCTAGGGCTTGTACCTGAGCCGGTAAGGTGGATATCCTTTGATATGTGGTATCATCCTCTGCTCCAACCCTGACCTCCTCTAGCCCCTCCTCTACATCCACCCCCATAATGATCCTCTCTCAGAGGACTCTATCTGCCTCTCCCACCATTAGATCCTCTACATGATCCTCTCTCTACCTCTCCTCTGCATGATCCTCAACCTCCATCTCCTCAATCTCCTAATTCCCTACATCCAAAGCTGGCATCTTTGTATGTTGCTCTCCCTCCTCAACCTGCATCTCTACTACTACCCTAACCTCTAGCTGGTCCTCCTCCTCCCAAATCAATGACAAATGTCTCACTACCCACCATCCTCCATCCCTCCATCTCCTCTGTCTCCATCCCCTCAGTCCCCCCTCCTCCATTTCCCCATCCTCTATCTCCTTGCCCTCCACCCCTCTGTCCCCTCTATCCCCTATCTCCTCTTCGACCTCATGAGCCCCTGCCTCTGTGCTCTATCAATGTTGGCTACTCTAGATTAGTGAACATATTGGGCCTATGAACCCATCACCAGGAATCATGCTTTGATGTCATGCCTACATTTTCATCACCTCCCCTCCATTCCCACAACACTGGTTGTAGCGCATCAAGCTCCTCCTCGATAGTAGTCACTGGTATTTGTTATCCCCACGAGTGCACCTCCTGAGACGATCATGAAAAATTTGTTGTGCCTACAAGGACACCTTTCCTCTCTCTGAACTTTCATTTGACATGCTATGGAAAATACATCTCTATAATATGTTGTGACTACATAGTTTTCCCTATCAAATACCTAGGCTATCAGCACTAGGTCAGATGATCATCCTCACCCACAAATAGATCACAATATTTGAAAGGTCTCCAGATGAAGCCCACCAGTGTATCAATACTATGCCTCTAGTATCCTGTTTCTCCCACATGTGTCTATGTGATGGCACCCCGATATAGAAATACATAAGGAGCACCAGCCCCCAACTGTCGTACCACCTGTGGTCAAAACACTACTATATGCTCCAATGCCCATATCATCAACAATGTAACCTCACAGCTCAGGCTCTATCCTCCTCTGTACGCAATATCATGGAGTTGTAAGTATAATATACCTAATAGACATAGTCCCTAAGCATACACTGTCTCATCCTATACCATGTCTGCCAACACCTCTCCCCAGCCCACTGGAAACCCATGATCCCTACGATCTGGAATCATCACACTAGAAATCAATGTACACATAACACAATCAAATCTATCATATCTCTTAGCTAGAGTCTCCCATCTGATCTCGTAGCCCTAAATGCCAAGATTTGAATCATCATCACAATCATAGTAATCATAGAGGGCCTACAATCCTTGGACGGGATCATAACGTGCCCGCTCTCTGCGAATTGGTAGCCACAAAATCCTATGCATGTCCTCTAATGTAACAATGGCCTCCTTGGTTGAAAGATGAAATGTGCACGTCTTAGAGTGCCACTTCTCTGCTAGTGCCATCAACATAACCCTAATAACGGACATATATGTGACATAGAATAAGCCCAAATCCAATAGTGCCTATCTCTTGAACTCATCCGGCTGATCCTACAGTCAAAACATCACTAGTCATGACTCCCACATGTAAATAGGAGGTATTACAACCTGAAGTCATCACTGAAGTCATCACATCGATCTAAAGACTTCATGTGACCTATTGGACATAAGTTGACCAAGTCATTCTCTCCTAAACTGGGGAGATTTTTTCATCAGTCAGTTGCATCATTATGCTTGAAAAATGTGTCACATTAATTATTAGTGGCTCACAAATGCAATTGCATCACATGCCTTAGCTAATGCATCGTCGGGGTCAATTGCGATCAACCCCTCTTTAGTTGTGTCGCTTATTTGCACCTACATCACTGCTTTTCATGCAAGTGCATCTCCAAACATCAATTGCATCGCACTATTTTGAATGTGTTACACAAAACCATCCCTACCCTAGACTTATGTAATTGTGTCACGATGAGGTGATTGCAGCGAACTGCATCACCTACGTCATTCACGCACGCAATTGTGTCACATGGCATGTGAAACAATTGCCTGCTAAATTTTTCCTACCTAAAAATGCACACAAATCAAAAAAATTACAAAATGGGTTTGTAGTACTCATCGAAGAGGGCACTCCCTCGGGACGATGAAACATGTGGATGTAGTAGCCTTTGTGTGTAGTGTCTAGAACTGGTGACATCTCCTCAACTTTCTTCACTCGAAGCTCCCAAGATTTCTAAATTTAAAATACACAAATGACTTATTTTCTTAATCCAACTCCTATTTATAGCCTAAAAATTAGGGTTTGCACTTGACATGTGTACTGGCACACTCTTGGACCACTTTGAACTTCAATTTGGCCCACTTAATGACATCCAAAATCATTTTCGTCTGCACCATTGATCTCCTGGCTATCAAAATATCTTATCGGGACAACTTTCCAAAAAAAATTAAATTTTTTTTCAAATTTTCCCGAGGGGCATACCTCTACCCTGCTTTCACCAGGGCATCTTCTGACTAAATTTCTTTGAAATAGCGCAATGAACTACATTATGTCAAAGAGGGGAAAAATGTAGACACTGAAAAATGTCTTGGTATACGAGCATCATTTTTCTTGGTCTTCGTCTATGCATAATTAAATAATTTTAATTATTTAATTATCCTTGATCACATTCCTCTATTAATTAAATAATTTTAATTATTTAATTAATTCATTTCTTAACCTTTATTCTACCTTAATCAATTAAATAAATTTAATTGCATCGCTAATACCTCTTTCTTCAATAATTAAATAAATTACCATTTATTTAATTATTTTCCTATCATCATTCGTCTATAGTTAAATAATTATTATTAATTATTTACCTATTCATTAAACTTTTAATTCTTCTATGGTTAAATAATTGTCAAAATTGTTTAATTATCTCTCAACACTTCTCCTTTATTAAATAATTAATCTAAATTAATTATCTAATGCCCTTTTTCCATTTCCTCCTATTTAATTAAAAAATTTACATAAATCATTTTAATCAAATGCCCACTTGCCTTTTCCTCAAATAAATAATTTGAAAAAAATATTTATGCTCCACTTTTCCAGAGATTCCTTCTCATGAATTAAATTATTTTAATTTTTAATTCCTCCATTTTCTTCCTCCACTATCTCATTTTCGAATCTCAGTCATCGATCATCTCTGGTCTCTTTCTAATCTTGACCCTTCATTTTGTAACCTCCACTCTTCTATGTTGCATGTCTTCCCGTCTGTCGATCTTGGAATCTTTCTAGAGGCTTGATTTTGGTTGTTCGTTCGAATGGTTGTCTATAAAAGAAGCCTTCCTACTCCTTTTTTGATTTAACAACCACTTATCTTTGACTTTCATGCTTATTGTTTGTAGGTATTTGCACACATTTAATTCGATCCAAGGGCATATTTGCAAAGGTTGATTTATGAGAGATAAGAGGAGTTATTCAACTTCAAATATGGGGAGTGTTTCTAATTTGAATGCTTTTGTTCTTCACATTTGATTTTTTTTTTGTTTAGATTGGATTTCTAGCTTAGATAGTGTTGTGGTTGTCACTAGAATCTAGGTTGGTAGAAATTTCCCATCTTACAATTATGGGGGCAAAGAAAAACACCCAATAGATTGTTCTGGAAAGAATTAGAAAAAGCATTAAAGATAATAATAAATATAAAAGGAATTCAACTACAAATGTACTAAAATTCAATAATGAGAACCTTGATGTGTCTGATATGGAGATTAATAACCCAATAATTGAATCTAATATGAATAATAGTGTAGTGTAGAAAATGCATCACTTTACATTTCCACACTTGTTTGGGCCCTTGTGAGATGAATGGACTTAATTGTGCCTCATTTAGGGTGTTGTAAAGTGTTTTCTTTCATGCTCACACTAATCTAGGGTTTTCATTAATTAATTGGGCTTCTTTATATCTTATTTGGCCTTATTTTGCATCCACAAACCTTAATTAATGCATTTTTCTGAGGATAATCCCAACATAAACCAATATCCAATTGTAATTTATGTGTTTTTGGATTGTATGGCCCAAATTTAGTGATCTAGGACTCATACGCCACCTTGGGTGTATGGGTCCCACCTAATTTTTGGGGCCTCGATCTGGATTTCACATAAATCTAATTCTTTCTTGAAAAATGTGTCCCAAAGCCTAGCCTAATGGGACTCATATGCCACTTTTGGAATATGAGTCTCGTGTCGCTTAAACCTAAATTAAATTCAAATTATTGGTGGGATTTTATTCTCTTAGATTTCATGTTGACTTGTAGTGTTGTAATTTCAAGAAATTTTGCATAAACAAGTATAAATACAAGGTTATTTCACTCATTTTTTATCCTAACAAGTAATCAAGTGATCTAGCAATTTGAGTATTCATGCACAAGATCATTCAAGAGTCTACAAGAGCATTCAAGAGTGATTATCAAGCATTTTGGAGCATTATTCAAGTATCAAGCATCATGTCAAAGTCATCATGCATCATGTTTGTTTTTGAGCTAACATTTGTGATGTAGGGTTTTATTATTCAAGCAAGCATTCAAGTCAAGATCCATATCATTCAAGCAAGAGTTAAAATCTACATCCATTGTAGCCATTACATACATGTTTGCAACATTTTGTTTCTAGGGTTTGGTGAGTTGCAACATAGCATTTTTTTCATTCACCATTCCTCCTTTCCATTTCATTTCATTTTAAGGTTTGATTACCAAAATGGGGTTTGACCAAGGAAAACCCCTATCCACTAACAAAACAAAAAATTTCCCTCTCTTTAGTGTATGATTTGCAGGTCTAGGTTTAAGAATCATTGGAGAGAAATATTGGAAGAAGTTTTCAAGGGTGCAAAGTTGTCAAAGTTGTCACCTTGTTTAGAAGATCACTAAAAGACATGTATAGAGAAAAATTTGACAGTTCGGATTTGAAAATCAGGTTGAGAAGACAAAGTAGAGATGGAAGAGCAGATTCAAATCTTGATAATCTAAAAAATCCAAGTAGGATTGATACACCACTTCTTTTGTATGAGTCCCAGGATAGCCACTTTTCTAGATTTTTTAAGGTTCAAATCCACCACTACCAGATTCTTGTTCCAGCCCAGAAACCCTAATCTAGGAATGATATGCCCAACCTAGCATATGAGTCCCAATGTGTATTAAATTTAGTATTTCCAACATTTCAGATCTTCATTCAATCTGCTACAAGTTTCCAGGTGCACCTCTTTGATTTCTCAATTTGTTGTTCTATTAAGTTTCATAATTAGATATTGCATGTTACTAGTCTTTCCAAGCCCTAGCTTTGTGGTGAGCCCCTTTTTAGTCTCTAAACATACCCTAGGACAACCTTTATTAGATCTATTTCTCTCATTCTATCATAAGAGTAAGATCACTAGGGTTTCCTTGAGAGAAACTTAAAGAAAATAGGGCCCTCTCCTTGTGTTCCATTCCCTAAAAGGACCTTTGGAACACAACCCACAAATACTTTCTTCATTTCATTTTGTTGAACCTACATTTAAAACACCTTATTTCTAATTTGGAGTGCATCATAATCCTAGATCTAGTTTGCATTAACTTTGCATTATGTTTTGCATTGATTAAATAACATCTAGGGTTTCTAAATCTTGCATTAGTGAAAGTGCATATAAGTTTCATTTTTATCTCTTGCATCATTGAATTTCATTTGAAATCTGCATTCGCACTTAGCATAGACATCATTCAAAACAGAAAACATAGCATTCATACAGAATTTGCTAAAAATGATGCAAAAACCCTAATCTGGGACTCATATGCCCCTCTGGGAGATTTAGTCCCAGTACAGGTGGTTTTTCCTAATTTCTAGGTATTTTGTGGTGATTTTTATTTAGCATTTAAACTCCTGAAAAACCCTAATTGAGATTCATACACCCCTTTGGGTGATTTAGTCCTATTTCAGATTTTAAATTACATTTTCCAGCATTAAAACTCTATTTTTGTGTTTCTATTTGTTGTTGTTAGTTATTTATTTTAGTTTGCAGAGTTTTTGTTGCTTTCATTTCATTATATCTAGCTTAATTTCATTTCAATCAAGATTAGATCATAACATTTATCTTGTGTTCATTGCATCTTGCATTTCATTGATTACCCCTTGCATGAGCTTTTCAACTTGGTGTCCTATTGCTAATACTATAGTGAGACGAAGTTTGAGACTCATGTCATCCTGCGATAGCACAATCGTCGTGGATCTTGGGCTATCTAGCTCTTTCACTACTAGTGTTGACACTAGTTCACTAGGTATGGACCATACCTTTGACAAATCTTTACCTTCAAGTAGTGTGACAAATGTTGAAACAATGGTTGCTAGTATTTCGCAAGAAAACATAATCCAAATTCATGAAGACTTAGTGTATCAATGGGTTAAATTTCCTAAGGTTAGATTATCAAATAATAAAGCATAAAAATCCAAAGAAGCTATCAAGAACAATGAAAACTAAAATAAGAACAATTATACTTGTCACTCATTGAAGCTTCCTTGATTCACCTTCATAGCACCTTCTAACTTGTTGATTGTTGCCCTCAGATCGAGTGTGTGAGCAATTCTTTGACTATGCCAATGTCCTAAACAAGCTTTGAAGGATTTGAAATATAAATGTCTATGCCTATGAGAAAATGACTATAATTCCTATGCAAAGAAATGCCTAAAACTTAATGAAATCAAGTACGAAAATAAATGTTGCAATATCTAAGAATGAGCATGAGTAGTCAAAAATATGAGCAAAATTGTCATTTTATAGAAAATATAATTTTGGATGGATGAACGAGATTGAAAGCTGACAAAGCCTAAAATCAGAGGTTGATATTTGATGTGAAAATCCCTAATCAGGTTAGGGAAAAATCATTAAATGAGTGGTCGAGATGTCATCTAAGAAGATCAAATCGGTAGTCGAGAATAAATGAGATAATTAGTCAAAAAGATAAAGATTTTTGAAAATCAAGAAGATAAAGACTGCTTGATTTGTGAGATTCGAAAAATCAAGAAGATAAGAGTTGAACTGAAAAGTAGATTTGGAAAATCAAGAATCTGCTCAATTGCTTGATTTTTGGAAGAAGATTACCATTTTGAATTAAATTAATTCAAAATATGGATTTTGTGTGATAATAAATAATCGATTTTCAAATTTATTTACTAAAATGAACTGACAGTCAAGAATGTGAGATCATTTTAAATAATTTCATTTATTTAAAATGAGGGAAATGTTAAATTTGGGAATTAAATAATTAAAGATAATTATTTAATTTAGAGGATATGATTAATAATTAAATAAATTAATAAATTCATTTAATTATGAAAATTAGTGACATATTAAATAAATAAATAAAATTCATTTATTTAATAATCAAGAAGACATAAATGAATAAAGGTAATTAAATAAATTAAGAAATTTATTTAATTGTAAGAGGACAATAGACCCTTAGTGACGTATTGAATAAATAAATATAATTTATTTATTTAATAATCATGAAGAATGCAAGAGACATGAATTAATTAAATAATTATAAATTATTTAATTAATAGTCGAATGTGGACCAAGGACATAATTAAGTGTCATAATTATGCTAGGACGAAAGTGGTAAAATAGAGCTTGCAGGCCTAGGTCATTTTTATGTGTCTACACTTAGCAAACCTACAAAATCAAATAAGTACTGAAAACATTTCAACCACCGCTATCCCTATCATAGATAACATACATTGCATTATTGAAAGTGAAGACTAAATAGAACTTGCACGTAACATAGTTCAGATTTTTGGGAAATGTCTTACCTCAACCACTAGTTGTGCTTTTAACTTCAAAAAATTTCCAAAGCCAAGAAGGAAATCAAATTCCTCCTCCTACAACCATTGCATCTATTCCTACTTACGCCAACCCTCAAGTTACAACAACAATGCAACCAACTAGTAATGTCATTCCTTCCTTGGGTATTTTCGCTAGCATTCCTAGTACCTTTGTGGCATCGCACGTCATATCTCCTACCACTTTACCTCCCATAAGCATTACATTCACTGCTCCCTTGAAAAAATATACACCTCCACCATATTCACCTCCATCTCAAAACACAACCAATGACACCCTCATAAATCAACTTGTGGAAACCATTTCATCCCTTCAAAAGCAAGTTTCCACCATAAACCAAAATCAAAATGGCCAACCTATGCATTATGTCAAAAGAAATCCCTTATCCTTGGAGATATTGTGGATGCCACAAGGTACATAGGTGCCTAGATTTGAGAAATATGGGGGGAAAGGAGATCCTTCTAACCATGTTTCTGCTTATACTGCCTTATGTAGTGAATTTATTCTTGAGGATAAGCTCTTGGCTAAGCTTTTTCCTAGATCCTTGAAGGATACCTCCTTAAAATGGTTTTCCTCATTACCGAATAACTCAATCCATTTATTCAATGAACTTTTTGAGGCATTTATAAACCATTTCCAAGTGCATATGACTCCTGAGATGACCTTAGCCGATTGGATGAGATGTAAGAAAAAAGATGATGAAAATATTACTGACTTTATTTCATGTTACCAATCGCTTTATTCCCAAATCGATGTAAAGATTCCCAACCCTCACCTTCAAAGGATTTTCATTGAGAACTTGCAAACTAAGATAAAAGATAAGCTTACCATGATGAAGTTTCCCCTCCTTCATACACTTGTGTAATGCCCTTTGTGATTATCAAAACTCAGTTAGTAGTCGTGACACAAAACCCACCTCTAGCCATCCTGAGAAGTTTGAATCGACAAACAAAAAAATTATCAACCTTTTAGAAAATAGAATAAGATCTTTCTTCAACTTAATCCCCCTCAACAAACAACTCAACATGTTGATACCCAAGTGGCTGCTATAAGGAAGACAACTCCTTTCACATTTGGGGATCCGACTAGGAAATTTACTCCCTTACCTAATACCCTTCATAACATAATGTCACAACTTTTAGAAAAAAAAATGATCACCTTGCCTCCTATTAAAACTCTCAATCATAATAAGCCTTTACCTCCAAACTTTAGATCAAATTATTATTGCCATTATCACTGACAAAATGGACACAACACGAAACATTGTGTCTTAAAAATCTTGTCCAAGACCTCATTGGTTCCAGTTGCCTTTCAATTGGAGGTGTTAATGATCAAGGAAATAAGTTTTTTGCTCCTCCTAACCAAAACTTACAAATCTTTACCAACCCTATGCCAAAACAATATTTCATTTGTCAAATCTAGTGAAATTCAAAGAATAATGTGATGAATGTTGATACAGATGATGACAACATGGATACTATTTAACAAGATCCTATGGATACTAATCCTATGGATATGGATACTATTAAAAAGGGTTTAATTGCATTGATCGAAACTCAACCTCATAAGGACCGAACTAAAAATCCTCTTGACATTGCTTTCTCATCTAAGGATATTATTTTAAATGCACCTGATGGTCCTCTTTACATATCCAGCCAAATCAATGATAAGCCCACTAATGGGATATTAATTGACCCCGTCTTTGGAGAGAATGCAATCACTAAGTAATTATTACTCGTGCATGATCTCTATCAAGAAACATATGACAAACCGAAAGCATGGATAAAGATGCATAATAGTTTCACTTTCCCTATGATGGGATCAATCACCCTTCCTTTACAAATAGGACCGAAACAATTAAATGCCTCATTTTCGATCATCTCGATGTCAGACCAATTCCATGTGAAGTTTTATTACCCATGGCTATGCTCCATGGAAGTTGTCCTGTTGGTTGTGCATAAATGATTAAAGTTTCCCTTAGCAATGAAATTTTCACTATACACCATAGTGGCTTTAACCCTTTGTCTTCCGATGGAAAATTTTCATTAGATTTCTTTTTGCTTGAGCCT
Organism: Sequoia sempervirens; assembly: GCA_007258455.2. Taxonomy (NCBI): domain Eukaryota; kingdom Viridiplantae; phylum Streptophyta; class Pinopsida; order Cupressales; family Cupressaceae; genus Sequoia; species Sequoia sempervirens. Next base: position 227,968 of record VDFB02390994.1, on the reverse strand, counting down.
ATGGAACCTATTAAACCTCAAAAAGACTTCTTTTTTAAATCCTATCAAAATTTTAAGGCAAAATGCATAGAAAAAATATCCCTTACAAACATGCCTCAACCTATGATTGAACCTACCATCCTTGACAAAACTATGATCAAACCTAAACACATTCAAAACAACCAATACCAACCTAAGATAGATCCTTCACCTATCTCCTATAAAAAACTAAGAGATAATGAATGCAATCTTGTCACGCCTCCTAAAATAAAACAAGTTTACAAAGCTAAAGAGAAAGTGGTTGAACAACCTTCCATGGTTCCTTTTGTTCCTCCCCTTAGGGAAGAAAAGAAACCTATGGTTGATAAATCCACTCCTACACAAACACAACTTGAAAATCATACTAAAAGAAACAAAAATTCTAGAGAGTGTAGGCGTAGACGTTGTGCTCTTGCTTGAAGATTAAATGAAGAAGACAAAAAAGAAAATCAAAATCCAAACTTGACTGAAACAATACACAATGAGTCTCCCTCTTCATCGCAACAAAAAGATTCTATACCACAACCACAAAAGGAGCTAAATCCTTCTTTAGAAATTATCATTTTACCTCATGTTGTGATTAACTTGGATGATGATGATGAGGTTGCTAAAATTAACGAGGAGGTGCATAATGAATTGAATACATTGTTTTCCTCTTCTATGAGCTTACATGATAATTCTCCTAAGAAGAGTGTTGAACTTGGTAATGATCCTAGTTCCACACTTGTTATTGTCCCTTTGGCTATTTGTCCACCTTCTATATATGATGAACGTGATTGGGATGTAGACGACTTGCTAATAGGTTGACTCACATGTGCCTTAGTAGTCTTTTGCATTATTTTCTTTTTTTATTTTATGTGATTGCATGTGTGTAATGTGATCCCCCATGTTGTTTTGTTTGATGTGTGTGTGTGTCTCTCTCTCTCTCTCTCTCTCTCTCTCTCTCTCTCTCTCTCTCTCTCTCTCTCTTTGTGGCATTCCTCTATTTGTACCTACATTCTTCTCTATGTTGTAAATATTTTATCTTTTCTTTGTCTTGTGTTTTCCTTTTGGGGATGACGCAAGGTGTCAATACATTCATGTCTCTTCCATGTTGACCCAAAATCTTTTCCTTTATCTTTTCTTTGTCTTGTGTTTTCCTTTTGGGAATGACGCAAGGCGTTGATACATTCATGTATCTTTCATTTTCACCCAAAATATTTTTCTTTATCTTTCTTTGTCTTGTGTTTTCCTTTTTCGTGTCTTGTGTTTTCCTTTTGGGGATGACACAAGGCATCAAGACATTCATGTCTCTTCCATGTTGACCCGAAAGGTTTTTCTTTGTTTTTTCTCACTATGTGTCATTCTTCGTATTTGATGAGTATTTGGGGAATGATGACAGTTCTGAGCTCTCTAAAAACATTGTAGGAAGAACATACTGACCCTGAATCCATGGATCCCTTATGTGTTTTGGGATTTCATTTTGGGGGAAACCCCTCTTTCCCTTTCATGGTGTATCTTTATTTGGAAACATATGACTTGGCATAGGGATTTCCAAATAAGCTCTCATGTCCTCTTTATTGTTATAATTTATCATTTTCTACTTTAAAGTAATTGTTCACAGAATGTTGTTAAACAATTTCTTTAAAGTGGGGACATACATTGGCATTATTCCTTTTCAACTCATGTTTCATCGTGTAGTCTTCTTACTTCATGCTATGCGTCTTTTGCTTTGTGGTTGACATTGGGTGTGATTTCCCTCAAGAGCATGATCTCTCGTGACATATTATATTCCTCTTAGTGGCTTGATGTGACACACTACATCCCCTAAGCTACGAATCTTCTATTCTTTGATTGGTCCTCTCCTGGATACATTAAGGACAAGTTTTCTTGAGTTAAGACCTTACATGAACTAAGAAAAACTCCTTTGAACATACCTTACATTATAATTTCAGTTATATGGCCACCTTTCATAACACACTTTGCTTGTCTGTGGAGCCATATTGTTTGTTCATGAGTATCAAGCATATGAAGCTTTACTTGCCTCATGAAGCTCGAAGTTCATTGTAGTGTGGCACCTTATCAATGTTATTAGGGGGTATAGCTTTGGTCTAGTTGAACAGGAAGATGAACTTAGGCATAACTTTCCCATAGCCACTTGCTTATGTGTGTGAGTGCATACCGATCGTGTGTGTATGTGTCTCAACTCTTTGGATACTCACCCAACAAACAACCTGAAGTTTCGTTGCCTCAGAGTGAGCATGCATTTATGGACAAATAGCTTAGATTTGACCCACATCATGATGGACAAACGGTCGAAGCTTGATCCACCCCTTTTTTAATTTTTGTTTTTTTTTTGTTTTTTCTTTATGTCTTTGGCATTGTATGTTTGTGCCTTGTTATTGCTTCTTACATTGTTTCTCATGTGTTTTTTTTGTTCCTATGTTGGTTTTCCATAGGATCTTGATCTTGGGGGCTTGCACGACCCCCTTGGTCATTTTCATCCTATATTACTAGCATTGGTACACTTGTACCCCTCTTGATGTGATTTCGTCTACTTTAGTGTGTGTTTGAAGCAAGTTCCTCCTCTCACTAAAGTGGGGGCTAAATGTAGTGTAGAAAAATATACCCCTTTACATTTTCACACTTGTTTGGGCCCTTGTGAACTGAATGGACTTAATTGCGACTTATTTAGGGTGTTGCAAAGTGTTTTCTTGCACTCTCACACTAATCTAGGGTTTTAATTAATTAATTGGGATTTTTTATGCCTTATTTGGCCTTATTTTGCATCCACAAGCCTTAATTACTACATCTTTCCAAGGATAATCCTAGCATAAAGCAATATCCAATCATAATTTATGTGTTTTTGGATTGCATGGCGTAGATTTAGTTATCTAGGACTCATACGCCACCTTGGGTGTATGGCTCCCACTTAAGTTTTGGGGCCTTGATCTGGATTTCACATAAATCTAAGCCTTTCTTGAAAATTGTGTCCCAAATCCTAGCCTAATTGGACTCATACGCAATTCAAATTCTTGGTGAGATTTTATTCTCCTAGATCTGATGTCAGCTTATAGTGTTGTAATTTCAGAAAATTTTGCATAAACAAGTATAAATACAAGGTTATTTCACTCATTTTTTATCCTAACAAGCAATCAAGTGATCTAGCAATTTGAGTATTCATGCACAAGAGTCTACAAGAGCATTCAAGAGTGATTATCAAGCATTTTGGAGCATTATTCAAGTATCAAGCATCATGTCAAATTCATCATGCATCATGTTTGTTTTTGAGCTAACATTTGTGATGTAGGGTTTTATGATTCAAGCAAGCATTCAAGTCAATATCTATATCATTCAAGAAAGAGTTAAGATTTGCATCCATTGTATCCATTACATACATGTTTGCAACATTTTTTGTATAGGGTTTGGTGAGTTGCAACATATCATTTTGTTCATTCATTATTCCTCCTTTCCATTTCATTTCATTTCAAGGTTTGATTACTAAAATTGGGTTTGACCAAGGAAAACCCCTATCCACTAACAAAACAATTTTTTTCCCTCTCTTTAGTATACGATTTGCAAGTCTAGGTTGAAGACTCGTTGGAGAGAAAGATTGGAAGAATTTTTCAAGGGTGCAAAGTTGTCAAAGTTGTCACCTTGTTTAGAAGATCACTAAAAGACATTTACAAAGCATAATTTGATAGTTCAGATCTGGAAATTAGGTTGAGAAGACAGAGAAGAGATTGAAAAGAAAATTTAGATATAGATACTTTGAAAAATCCAAGCAGGACTGATACACCACTTCTAGCATATGAGTCCTAGTATAGCCACTTTTCCAGATTTCTGAAGATTCAGATTCACCACTATCAGATTCATGTTCCATCCCAGAAACCCTAATCTAGGACTAATAATCCTTGCATGGCATATGAGTCCCAATGTGCATTAAATTTAGTATTTCTATCATTTCAGATCTTCATTCAAGCTACTATAGGTTTCCACGTGCACCTCTCTAATTTCTCAGTTTGTTGTTTTGTTTAGCATTCATTTCTATGTCATTTATTGTAGTCTTGCATATCATTAAGTTTCATAATTAGATCTTTCATGTTACTAGTCTTTCCAAGCCCTAGCTTGGTGGTGAACCCCTTTTTAGTCTCTAAACATACCCTAGGATAACCTTTATTAGATCTCTTTCTCTCATTCTATCATAAGATTGATATCTCTAGAGTTTCCTTGAGTGAAACTTGCCAGAAATTAGGGCCCTCTCCTTGTGTTTCATTCCCTAAAAGGCCTTTGGAATACACCCCGCAAATACTTTCTTCATTTCAAATAGAAGTAGTGACTCCATGGTTAAAATAATTGTAAAGGAAATGGAAAAGCTAAAACAAACCTCCATGTTCCTTCAAGGGGCTATACCTGAGACAACCCCTTGCCTGGGGGATGTTGTTGAACATGTGGCTGGCCTACCAATTGGTTATGGGCTAAAAAAATTTGATCAGCCAAATAACCTTAACAAGTTTGATCTAAGGTCTAACCCCCTGCAAACTCCTAGTGATTTGGGTTTAGGCACATTTTCAACCCCTGAATCTTCCAAAGCTAAAGATTCTCTTCCAAATATAGTTGACATAAAAGAGTGTCAGCCTGAAAACACTGTGGTAACAACTGGAAAGATGCTAGTTGAAGAAGAAGCTAAAAAGGGACACCTCCGCTTTTCTACCCCCATCCAAATTAGCGAAGCTACTCCAAGAGAGGCTTTGATCCTTACAAGCAATAGAAACTTCTCCAAACTCAAAAGGAGAAATAGAAAAAAGGATTCCCCTAACCCCTTTGTGAAAAGGAGAGAAGGTGAAAAGAGTATTCATAAATGATTTGATAGCTTTAGGAAACCAATGGACACTTCAAATAAGTAAACTTATGGGTTTAAATTGTATCTCATGGAATGTCAAAGGGTTTGAATCCCTTGACAAAAAATACATTATTAGGAGATTCTTGAATCTGATGGAAAAAATAGGATATAGTCTTTCTTTAAGAGGTAAAAGCCACCAATTTCATACTTGAAACTAATTTAAAATTTATATGGAGAGACTCAATACAGTTCTCAACTTCTCATGAGAAAGGAAAGGGTGGCACAACCATCTTAATGCAAGGAAGCTAAGGTAGCATAACAACTTCCTACACTAATCTTGAGAGGAGGATAATGCAAAACTTTTACAGATATTTAAAAGTTACAAAAACTTAAACATAAATATCATGCATATCACAACACGGTGATTTACATTGGTAAAACCCTTTTGGGAGAAAACCCCACACTCCAAAAGCTTCCCAATATATTATTCAAAAATCAAAATATTACAATATACTTGTAGAGAAAGCTTCTCACAAGAGTATCACCAACCAGAGATCCAAAGGCAAAACTACCACTATTAGACTCTCAGAATACATCATAATACATAGTTGTAATACAATGCCCTAATAAAATAGGTTTTCCTTCTAGGGCAAGTCAAGCTAATAAAATATCGGTTGTCATATCTAAGACCTAATGATGAACAGTCCAAATTGTTGACGTATCAACAATACCTTATGTAATTGCAAGGTTGAGACATATTTTCACAACACTTAATCTCCATTGAGTGGGCTCAGTATTTTAAAGACAAAGGTTGCTCTCCTTTTCAAAGAGCAGCATGGGTAGTTCTAGAAAAATTTGGCCTTCAGTTTGGATTTTTCTCAATCTATGCCCCAAATTATTACAAGTGCAAGTGTGAGTTGTGGTAATGGATGTATTATCTTCCCAATATCCCATGGATTGTTGGTGGCTAATTTAACATGAATGATAATTAGGAGTGATGGGCCTAGGAAATAACTAATTTTCTTCCTTTTAGTTTGTCTTTTGACATTTCAAGTTGCTTATCTCATAAACAATTATGAACCTTATATATCTTTTATGTCTTTTATGCATCCTAAACTAGACTTTACCATGTGGACATATAATTATAATATGATGATGTTTGTGTGGATAAATGTGTGAATGTGTATGAAATTCAATATGAATTTGTGTTCAATTCATGGTTGATAATGATGTGTATACTTTAGATGAAACTAATCTCTTGCATCTAGAAGAACTGTAGCCCAAAACAACTAGATTGAGCAACCCACAACCAAAAGATTCCAGGTAGATTATAGGGGAGAGTCTATAATGTTGATAATGTGATAGTTCCAGGAAATAATGAAGGTTTTCATTGAAGTGGTCAATAGCGAGTCACTAGATCATCTAATAAGACAATAGGAGGAAGAAGAATTCTATTGATAAGGAAGCTAATGTGACTATTCTCACAAAGCACATCTCTGTCAAATTGTTAAGGCAGAGTGTCAATCCTATTTTTCTTCTTCTATATTTTTCAATTATAGTTTCAATTGCGAAGAATTTGTCTCTCTATTTTGAAGGAGAGTGGACATTTGCATTTAATTTTTGTTTTTATTCCTTAGGCAAATAAAACTTCTCCCGAGCCTATATAGTTAGATCAATGGTTGAGAAGCAGATCTAGTTAGAAGATATGTTTTTGATAGTTCCAATTTTGGTTCATAGACAATACTTCATTGTTAGTTTTTTGTTATTTAGTTGTAATGGATATGCACTCATAAATGAGAGATTTATAAAGATTCTTATCATGTTGTGAAAGTTCGGTTATATGCAATAAAGATGTTTCACTTTACTATTATGATTTGTTTATTCAAGTAGCACATATTTGATTTCTCCTATGGGTACAACAACTCAAGAAAGGGCCACTCGAGGTACTGTTCACCCACCTTAATTTCTATTATTAGATTAGAAGATTATATTGTTGTGCTCATTTCAAGTAGATTCTCAATTACATGCTCATGAATGATATCTTGTATCATCAATTATGCTTTGTAATGTGTATTTGAGTCATTCTTCAAAGAGGTCTAGCAGTTAGAAGTAAGAGTCGATAGTGTTAGTGAATTGTAGAGTTCAAGTTTAGCAGTTAACAATTATAGTGTTAAGCTAAAGGTACCCGTAACATCAGTAGTAGATTAAGTTATTTCCCCTATTTTGCAAGTTAATGCTTTATTTACTTTTCAAACCTTTATTGTTTTCATGTACATGTGTAAACCACCTATACTCACTGATATAGGTTGTATAGAGTCCATGAATGCACATACAATGTCAACATCATCAAAATATTAAAAATCCTGGGTTGATAATTAAATGAAGTCCTTGCGAGAGTTTAGTGAATTGTTCAACTAGGAAATACTCCTCTAAATTATGTGTCTCACACCAAGTTAACTGAGCATTAGTTGAGGCCTTACATTTTTTGGCTTTGTTTTCGAGGATTATGCTACATTTAGGGTTCTCTTGTGTAATTTCAAGCTTTCATAGTTTAAGTGTTTTGATTTATGCATTAGGATAATTAGGTTTTAATCCATCAACACAAAAATAAATTACTAACATTGTGCAGGAGCATATGATTCAAAGAGTTACAACTATTGTATGTGAAGGCAAGGAGATGCTATGGGAAGATTTCTCCCCTCAACACATGAATCTTTAGAGGATATTGGTGATCAAAGTGAACAGAGCGAGGGTATTCCTGAAGAAGAATCATCCCTGACACTAATATCCACACCAGATATAGAGGAGACTTCCCATACAAAAATCATCACCATGGGTGATGTTGTGGTAGAAGACCCACTAGAGCATGTGACTTTTGAGTCCCCCATTAACAACTAAGAGAGGGAAATTTCCCTAAAGAATATACTACCTTTATCATTACCTATCTTCTATGGATTGGTCATAGAGGATCCAAATACCTTCATTTTTTAGTTTAATGTGCTATGTAGAAGTTATGATTATACTACAGATGCACAAAGGCTCAAACTGTTCCCAACAACATTGAAGGATGTTGCTCTGAGATGGTTTATGGGTTTGGGAAGAGATGTTATTCCAAATTGGAATACCATGAAGATAAAATTCCTAGAAAGTACCAGGACTATTGTAGAGGAATAGATAGAAAGATAGATGACATCTTGAAGATGTCACAAAAGGAGGATGAATCCCTAGAAGACTACATGGAAAAATTTTAGTTTTTCCTTAAGAAATCCCACTAGAACAGACTCTCTAATGATTCTTTAAAGTTGATATTCTTAAGGGGCATTAATGAGGATTGCATGGATGCACTTAACCTCATTGGGGTAGGAGATATCTCTCAAGAACCATTTGAGGAGATCTTTAAGGCATGTAGGAACTATTCAAGGTCTTTCACAAAGAAGGTTAGAGGAGATAGGACATCTTCCATCAACAAACAATCTAATGGAGTCTCAAGAGTTGAATTGAGTAATATTTTATCAAATATGAAGGAGGATATTATCAACCATCTTGCTACATAGTTAGACACCCTCCATATAAAAAAGAAGCAAAAAGAGGCAGAAACGGCTCTTATAGAATATTTCCCACATTGTAGATAGAGAAATACTAATTACAAGTGTAAGAAGGTGGCTAGTATATTTGAAGATAAGAAAGGTACATTAGACTTTCATGCATTGGAAGGTGAATATAGCTCAAAGGAAACCATGAAAACCAAGACAAGGTATGCCCCAAGATCCTTTGAATTACAACATGTCATTTCTTGGTAACAATTCAAATCTTCCTAATTGGAATCCTCAATCTTGGGCCAATATGCAAAACCAACAATGGAAAATTCCTCAAACCAATTGGAATCAACAGTAGAAAAATACGTAGCCATCAAAAAATTACCAAGGATATAATTCTTAAAGGCCACCCCAACAAAACCAATGGAAACCTCAATGGAAAAGAGGTCAACAGAAGAAAAATTAAAACATTAATTATTAGCAGCCATAACATCCCTTGCAACCACAACAACAGACCATTATGCCAAACCCAACAAATCTACCACCACAGCCAGCTAAATAGCTACCAGCCCAACCTACACCTAACCCCAATAAAAATATTATTCAGCAAGCTTATGCTAATGAAGTTGTTTAATACCCTACTTATGGGGTAGAGGTGAGTGATGTCCACCTCAGATCAGGGAAAATGTTGGTTGGGCCTTCATCCCCTCAAATCACCAAATTGGTTGATAAGGAAAGCCCAGCAGAGACCTTAGAAAATCAATCTAAGGAGCCTAAGTCAAATCAGGTTAACCAAACCAATCAAAGTCAAGAGCCTCCATTCCTTGAAAGATTGGAAGTTCAAAGGCATCAAAAATAAGCTAAAACTTACCTATTGGGACAACTTAAGGATTTTTGTATCAAGATACCCCTTATCCAAGCCATTAAAGAAGTTCTTATCTATACTAAAAGAATGAGAGAACCATGCCTTAAAAATTCAGGTAGGAAGAGAAAAGATCCTCAAAATGTGCATGTCCTAGGACAACTTGCAAACATTATGTTGGGAAACATAACCATCCCCAAGTATGTAGACCCCAGGATTCCTGTAGTGGATGTAAAGATAAATGACACTCTCATTAAGAACACCTTAATTGACTTGGGAGAAGCTATTAATGTAATGACTAAAGAGATAATAAATTTGTTACAATTGATAGAACTCAGACCTACACCTACTATTCTACAGATGGAAAATAGGTCCACAGTTAAACCTAAGGGTATAATTGAAGACTTGGTAATAAAACTAGATTCATGGGAGTACCCTACATATTTCATGATATTGTAGCCAAAACCTAATCTTGCAAGCTACCCTCTCATTTTAGGAAGACCTTAGTTGGAAACAACAAATGCCTTTATAGGTTGCAGTTATGGGAATATTACTATCTCTAATGGAAATATGACTAAGAAATTGGTCCTTTATCCACAAACCCAACCAAATCCAGACCTAGAAAAAACCATTTGGCCTACCCTAGATGAGGAGGATCAATATTCCTTACAAAACTTGATGACCATTGAATGCAATCCTTTGTTAGAAAACCAAGATTAAGATGTGCTAATAGTAAACATCATGCAAAATAACTATGGTAGGGACCTGCAACATCAAGATTGTCTAACATGTCTACATGATCATCTACAAAATGTGATTCCTGACAGCTCATCCAAGTCAATTTCCCAAATATTCCACACCTTGTTACCACATCAATGTGTCCAAAATATAACAACACTTGACATCTCATCGGTTCAAACAACATCCAAGACTTTAGAGATAATGTTGGGTAAATAATTGAATTTTAATAGTCAATTGACTGATATACAACAAACCTCACCGATGAACGTGCTACAAGCACACGAGCATCCTTTGCATGAGATTACCATGACATGAAGGGGATAGAACCTGACTTGTGCATGCATAGGATTTATGTCAATGATGGTTTTAAACCCATAATACAACCCTAAAGGAGAATGAACCCTATAGTTAGGGACATAGTTAAATCAAAATTGCAAAAAATGCTTGATATAGGCTTTATCTATCCTATCTCTGATAGTCAATGGGTGTCACCTTTGGTAATTGTTCAAAAGAAAGGAGGAAAGTAGAGAGAGTGTGTATAATACTAAGAAGTGAATGCTACAACTAGGAAGGACCACTTTCCACTCCTTTTCATTTACCAAGTACTTGATTCATTAGAAAACAAGAAGTACTTTTCCTTTCTTGATGGATTTAGTGGCTACAACCAAATAAAGATTACCCTAGAAAATCACAACAAGACAACTTTCACATGCCCTTGGGTCACATATGTTATTATGTCCTACCATTTGGGTTGTGTAATGCACCAACCACCTTCCAAAGGGCAGTAATGAGTATATTCTTAGACTTTGCACATGACTCCATGGAAGCTTACATGGATGATTTCACTACTTATGGGAATACATATGATGAAGCACTTGGAAATCTAGAGAAGGTACTAAAAAGGTGTCAATAACATAACTTATCGCTGAGTCATGAAAATGTTTCATGATGATGAAAGAATGGATTGTATTAGAACATTTTGTGTCAAATGAAGGAATTCAAGTGGACCCCAACAAAATTGAAGTAATCTAAACACTCCTTGTGCCTCAAAGACAAAAATATGTTAGAAGTTTCCTAGGACATGTTGGGTATTATAGGATATTCATTCAATAGTTTAGCAAAATTGCAGCTCCACTATTTGTTTTACTATCCAAAGATATAGAATTCGAGTAGACAACTACCTTTCAACACTCTTTTGAAGCACTCAAGGAAACATTGACCAAAACCCCTATCTTGAGAGGACAAAATTGGACCTTACCTTTCCATATCCATATATATTCTTCTAATTTTACTATAGGAATTGTACTTGGACAAAAGGAAGGAAAAAAAGAGTATGCCATATATTACATTAGAAAAAATCTACAAGTGCCATAACTCAATTATATAGTGACAGAGAAAGAGATGTTGGCAATAGTATATGCAATAAACAAATTCAAACATTATATTTTAGGATATCCAATGTTCATACATACTGACCATACAACATTAAGGTATCTAATGATCAAACTAATGGTCAGTGGCAGGCTTGTCAGGTGGTTATTGTTGCTTCAAGAATTTGACATTACTATTATGGATAAGCTAGGTAAAGAAAATGTAGTGGAAGATTTTATATCCAGACTACCAACCAAATCAAAAGAATATGTTGTTCATGATTCATTCCTAGATGAGCATTTATTTTCTCTATCTCTGCATACACCTTGGTTTGCAAATATTTCCAACTATCTTGTAGCACGACAGACACCACCCCATGTCTTACCAAGAGAAAAGAGGCAATTGGTTCAAAATATTTTTCCCTACTCCTGGATAGTTGGATGCTTATTTTATACAGGCTTAGACAACATAATGAGGAGATGTATCAGAGAAGATGAAGTATATGATATCCTTAGAGCATTCCATGATGGACCCTATGGGGGACACTTTGCAGCAAAGAGGACAACTCCTAATATTCTCAACATTGGATACTATATTGGCCAACCCTTCATAAAGATGTAGTGAAGTATACTATTGGTTGTGATAGGTGTCAAAGAATGGGAAGGACAACAAAATAAAATGAAATGAAATTGTGGCCAGAGTTAGCAATAGCACCATATGACAAATGGGGATTATACTTTATTGGCCCCATATCACCAACATCAAACAACAGAGTACATATTGGTATGCATAGATTACCTTACAAAGTGGGTAGAGGTTAAGGCTCTACAATTTGCAAGAGATGGTAATGTGGTAAAATTTCTCTATGAGGACATATTCACAACATATGGAGTTCCAAGAGAGATTGTCACAAACCAAGGACCCTAGTTTATATCAGAGATTATCACAAAATTGGTTCAAGAGTATGAGGTCAAACATAGGAATTCAACACCTTACCACCCTCAAGCTAATGGGTAGGTTGAATTCACAAATGGGTAAATTGAAAACATTCTCACAAAGATAATGCAAATTCATAGGAAGGATTGGGCAGCCAGGTTGCCTAGGGCAGTTTGGACCTATAGGGAAACTTGGAAGACCACAACTAGATTTACACCATATGAATTGGTGTATTGGAAGAAAGCAATACTTCCTATTTAATTTGAATACAAAACATTGAGGACAATAGTTACATTGGGCATGGACTTGTCCACAATTTAGTATGAGAGATTACACAACCTAAATGCACTTGATGAAATTAGAATGAAAGCCATACACCAAACTGAGGTTATCCAAAATCAAAGAATCCCTTGACATGATTAGTTCATAAAGACTAAGGAATTCATTGTAGGTGATTGGGTTATCCTTTATGACTCAAGATAGAAAGACTAAAAAGGAAAATTACAAACTAGATGGTTGGGTCCATATGAGAAAATAAGTGTTTCCAAATGGAATAGTACAACTACATACAATCAATGATATCATGTTCTCATTATTAGTTAATGGACATAGATTGAAGCTTTACAAAAATCCATTACAGAAGGATGACTTCCTTCTTTCATTAATTTAGCAATTTGAACCTACAATTGACAATTCAGCAGTAGAGACTACAAGTTCTATAAATGAATCAATGGATGAGCTACATAGCTCACCAACTAATTTTTCACAGGTATAATTCCACCATCTCTTTCACATGCACACACTGCACAGGTGTCAAACGACAACATTTATTTTCTAGAACAACCAAAGAAGCAGCAAGGACTTGTAGCATAATACTTGAAGGTGACAAAATTTTAGAAGGGACATGTTACTGAAAGAACCCATAGCACTTGTCTAACATTCATTTCATATTACCACCACATTGATTGCATATCTATCATTTCAAATTATATCCATCCGTACATACAACCATATTTATTTCATTATATCTATTCACATGTATCATTTCCACCACCTTTCTTGATTACCACAAACCATGCATTCATTTCACCTCAACTATTTTGCATACTCCACAACCTTTTCATTCCATCACTCTCCATGTGTCATTCGTATGTTGTCATTCATTTCAAATTTCCTTTGCATGATTTTCATTGCAATTACGGTAAGCCATTCCACATTCAGCCGCAGGCTATGAACAATCACTTCACACAAGTTCAGTTTCATTCCAACACATTTCTATAGGTACATGCATTAACTTCTCATAATTATCATAATGATTATTGATTTTCAGCATGTTTATACATTACTTCATGCATGCTTTATATCTAAATTATTTCCTACTACATTTCATTTAACCCTCCACCAAAACCATACCACTAAGTGAGGAGACTTAATTTCTTTAATTGGGGGGGTTTCCTTATTTTATTGATCTTCAAAAACTCTTTGCAATATTTTGGCCATTTTATTTTTCCTCTATTTTTCAAACAATAAAAGCTTAGAGGAGTGAAAGAAGGTTAAAGGAAACTGAATTGAGAGGTTTTAAGCATAAAAATACTGTGAAGGTGGTGCAATTTGAGTGACAGAAAGAGAATTAAGGAATTGTATAATAGAAGCAATATTATGGGAGGTGACATTATTCGTAGGGAACCAGCAACACACACCCAGTTGTTAGAAGACAAGCTGGTATTACCCAGTTTTCAACATGTTTGTTGGTTGGAGTATTTCTTGAAGCTTATAAAGTATAAAAGGTCATGACACAAAATTTTGTTGCCACATTACAAAACGATGAATCAGTAATGAGAGGCTTAAGGATAGATGCCTCAGAAGCCGCCATTATTGAAGTATTCAATCTGCCATGAGAAGGAGAAGAATTTTCAGCTAGGCCAAATGTTATTGTTGTTAGGGATGAATTAGGGTAGCCAAGAGAGAACCTAGACTCATCTTATCAAAGTACTAAAAGATTATTCTTACTCTAGTCTTGGGCTTCAGTTGCTTCTTACATAATCAAGTATTTAACCTGTAATGGTAGGAAATCATTGTTGTATACCGTCCATTTTAAGTTATTGAGTCATCTTTGCCATGATAGGCATGTGAATGTTCCAATTTTTTTGTACAATTTGTTGAAAAGAATGAGCTCTAAGTATAAAAGGAAAATGAATAACATAGCATTATCATATATTTTTTTAGTCACATTGTTGATAAAAAGGAGTTTGAGAACTCAATTTCCACATGTTTCATGGGAAAGTTTCCTATTGCAACCATATCAATAGTATCCTTGAAGAACCTGTTATCCTAGAAATAATAGAAGAACCTATTGTTTTAGAGAGGGAATTGTCCCTTGGCTCCCCTACTATGTCACCTACTTGCAGCATAGGAGAGCTAGAGGAGTAGGGTTTGCAAGGAACTCAACCTGTAGCCACTACAGAGCAACCCACAACAGAGGGCAAGGAAGAAACCCCTATTTTTGGAAAAATGCAGAGAGCTAAAAAAAGGAAAGGTGGATCTTCTTCTGTACCTTCCATAGGGTAGAAAAGACCCATAAGGTGGCCACATCGCCTCAGAGGGAAAAATGCCAATGAGGGGCACAAACAAAAGATAGAAAGAATATGCGGTTACAATTGAAACATATTTAGAATTAGAGGGGAATTCCCCTAGTAATGTAAATACACCTATTTCACAGTCATGGTACTATACATGTACCTCTTAATTGGATTCAAAAAAAAAATTGTTGTAGGTAAAATGAGAAAGAGAACCCCCAAAGAGCCCTGATTTAGAGGGTAATGAGTATACAAGTGAGAGGGATGACTAGTTTTTGGAAAGAGATGAAAGAATTTATGTTGAGCAAAAGGATATTGGCAAAGAATTGAAAGAGGTTACAAAAAGGATAAAGCAATTGGAAAATTTGTTGAAAATGCACTAGCAAAAAGACAATGAGATGGATCAAATAATTAAAGAGTTGGAGGAAAAGCTTTATAAATTTGAGCATGGGTCTAGGTTAGATGAATTGGCACAACTTGCTATCATACAAGTAGGAAACAAGGAACTAGTACCCTAGGGCCCAATTCCTCCTCTCATAGTTCCCTTTGGGCCAATTTTGGTATCCTTGGGTGTAGAATTGTGGAAAATAATCCAAGAGTTCTTTGAGAAGAAGAAGGAATGGGAAAAAGAAAAGGTTGAATTGATATCCAAACACATCAGGGAACTTGAATAGAAAGAGGCAGAAATAAAAATGCTAAAAGTGAATATTGAAGAAGTAGCAAACAAGGTGTACAAATTCTAAAGTGCAGACCTCCTGGAAGATTTTATACATTATTTTTGCAAGAAAATTATTTGTGTTTTTAGTTTAGCCAGATGATTAGTGATTTGCTAATGTCAATTAACAAAAAAAATATATTTTTAGATACTTTATCTAACTCTACACTAGACATGTAGGACCAGTTATGTGAGTTCTACTTGCATAACTTTGTTCTCTCGGATCAGACTGAATGGAATCTATTAATTTTTGTAGGAGATTTACAAATCAGAGCATTTTCTTCTTATATTAGGAATGAGAATCAAAGAGGTGAAATCTTGCAAAAATACAATGAGGGGAGAAATCTATTGCTTTGCAATTGAGGAAAGAATCGCAAGATCCCAACACAATCATTGATCAGTGGTTAGAGCTTTTAGATTACAAAGGTGTGGGAAGAAAAATAATGAGTATTAAGGAACATGACTACACAAGTATAAAGCAACTAGTTGTAGCACCCTTTAATCAAACCTTCCAGTTTGTGAAGAAGAGATGGGAAAAACTAACCCCTTAATTAAAGAAAAAGGAACTACACTTCCAATATAATTTTATAGCCATTATTAGATCTCAAAAGTATATAAACATTTCTAGGGATAATGGACTTAAATGGTTTCCACTCACCTTTCATCCACCTCTTCTCCTCTATCTAGTGCCACATTGCACAAGGAGTAACAGTGATTAAATAGAAATAACATAGAATATGAGGTTGACAAAGATTTCAAGTAAAAAAAGCTACTATCTGAGACAAGAAAAAGGAGTTGATGTGGTGATATATTTTAGGGAAATGACTCTCTAGTACAACCTCTAGTCTTAAATGTTGCTTGAGCTAGTTGGGGGGAATGATGGGCCTAGGAAATAGCTAATTTTCTTCCTTTTAGTTTATGTCTTTTAATATTTCAAGTTGCTTATCTCATGGACAATTATGAACCTTATATATCTTTTATGTCTTTTATGCATCCTAAACCAGACTTTACCATGTGGAAATATAATTATGATATAATGATGTTTGCATAGATAAATGTGAATGTGTGTGAAATTCAATTTGAATCTGTGTTTAATTCATGGTTGATAATGATGTGTATACTTTAGATGAAACTAATCTCTTGTAGCCAAAAAAACTATAGCTCGTAGCAACTGGATTGATCATACCGCAACCAAAGGATTCCAAGAAGATTGTAGGGGAAAGTATAAAATGTTGAGAAAGTCATAGTTCTAGGAAATAATGAAGGTGATCATTGAAGCGGTCAATAGTGAGTCACCAGATCATCTGATAAAATGAAAAGAGGAAGAAGTTTGTATTGAAAAGGAAGCCATTGTGACTGATCTCACAAAGCATGTCTCTGAGAAATCGTTAGGGTAGAGTGTCAATCCTATTTGTCTTGTTCTATCTTTTTTAATTATAGTTTTAGTTGCCAACAATTGGTATCAGAGCCAAAGGTGTCAGGTTTGAATCCCCTCGAGTAACATTGAGGGGGAGTTTGTTGGTAGATGGTCAATGCTCCCCCCAAGATTTGTGACATGGACTAACCGCCTCTCATGGATCCGTTAACTCTGACAGTTGTATCAGGCATTAACAAGTCAATATTTTGGTCCAACGGCAACTGTGGACCAACATATACAAATAAAACTTCTCCTGAGCCTATATAGTTGGATTGTTGGTTGAGGAGTAGATCTAGTTAGAAGATATGTTTTTGATAGTTCTGGTTTTGATTCATAGACAATACTTCATAGTTTTTTTTTTATTATTTAGTTGTAATGGATATGCACTCATGAAGGAGATATTTGTGAAGATTCTTGTCATGTTGTGAAAGTTCAGTTATATGAAATAAAAATGTTCCACTTTACTGTTTAATTAGTTGATTCAAGTAGCACATATTTATTTCTCTTGTGGGTACAACAACTCGCACAAGGGCCACTCGAGGTATTGTTCAGCCACCTTATTTTTTGTTATTAGATTAGAAGATTACAATTTTGTATTCATTTCAAGTAGATTCTTGTGAATGGTGGATCTAGACCTATGCAAACATGAACAAACAACACAATATCAGTCAATTATACAAATCTAAACCATCATTCCCCATGCAATTCATTTAAATGTCAAGAACAAGAAACAAAGCAAATAAACAAAATGAAAGCTATCTAATCTTGCTCAAAGATTGAAACCCTCAATCCCATGGGGGAATTGGTGTTATTTTGATGTGGAAAATAGCCATTTCCCAATTCCTTGCAAGCTTTGAAGATGATAAATGGTGCTCCTTGATGAAATTTTCCATAACCTAGCTATGGTGGATGAAAATTATGAAAACCTTGATGAACAATGGATGAACTTGCATAAAATGTGTAGATAATGACTTTTTGCCTAAGTTGTGGATCCAAAATTAGTAAAAGAGCTCTCCATTTATACGAGAGAAGGATGGAAGAATGAGCAAAAAGGATGAATGTGGGACTAAACATAAGCCCATGGCATTGTGCCACTTGTCAACATGCTAGTGGAAGAAGGCGGAGCACATTTGGATGAATGTGCAAATAAATGCTATTAGGTGGAAATTTGAAATTGGAGAAGTGACATGTTGGAGGGGGATATGGAAGAGGAGTTATTGCCACTTGGCTCAAGAAAAAGGAATTGTAAGAGTCATAAATGCCAAGTTGGAGGATAAGACACTTTTTAGGGAGATTTCAAATTTGAAGAATATTCCAACTTGATGCCCTTTTGAATGAAAATAGATGAATTTATAAATCAATTAAATTGATTTACTTGTGCATGTTGCAAAATCAAGAGGATTTGAGGGATTGGAGTTAGGATTAATCATGATTTGATTAACTTAGATGAAGATTAGTTTGATTTGACACTTGATTTATATTTTTGGATTTATTTAAATCAAATGGGAGGAATAACGAATCATTAGTGATTTAATTAAATAAATTTGATCTATTCAATTAAATGAAGAACTTTAGAAGTTAATAAAATAAAATTGATTTATTTAATTAAGGAGATGACTTTAGGATTGATTGATGACTTAATTAAATAAAATTGATTTATTTAATTAAAGAGGACAATATGATGATTTAATTAAATAAATATTTATTTATTTAATTAAAAGAGGACATTAGGATTTAATTAAATAAAGATTGATTTATTTAATTAAAAGAGGAATCTGGACATGAATTTAATCAAATAAAGATTATTTGATTAAATGGTTAAAGTAAAGAGATGATTAAGGAAGAACTGGTGTTAGTGAGTGTGTGATATTAATCAGGATAATTTGCATGTCTACAATTCTCAATTGCATGCACATGAATGATATCTTGTATCATGAATTATACTATGTAACATTTCTTTGAGTCATTCTTTGAAGAGGTCGAGTAGTTATAAGTAAGAGCCAATAGCGTTAGTGAATTGTAGAGTTTAGATTTACCAGTTAATAGTTGCAGTGTTAAGCTGAAGGTACCCGTAGCATTAGTAGCAGATTAAGATATTTCCCCTGTTTTGCAAGTTAACACTTTATTTACTTTTCCAACCTTTATTATTTTCATTTACATGTGTAAACCACCTATACTCACTAATATAGGTCATATAGAGTTCATGAATTCACATATAGTGCCAGCATCATGAAAAGCTTGTGAAGCCCTGGTTGATAATTAAATGAAGTCTTTGCAAGGGTTTAGTGAACTATTCAACTAGGAACTCCTCTGAGTTGTGTGTCTAGCACCAAGTTAACTAAGCATTAGTTGAAGCCTTACAAGGAGGACAAAAATGGGGGAATGAAACTTGATTGGAAAGGAAATGAACTCTACTTTTGGTCTAAAATGAAGAACAAACTCAATTTTTTTGACACCCTAAATGTGAACAAGAAAGAAAGCAAGAATATATGGTATACTTAGTGCAATTTTCAAAAAGGAAACAATAGAATCTACTGCAAGCTAGATAATTTATATGCCAATAGCAATGTATTCAACTTCAAGAAAGATGAGAATGGGGAATTTGTGAAAGTATACCCTTACACATTATCAGACCACCACCCCATTATTACTGAAATCCTTCTTAACACCAAGGAATGCATGGAAAGGAGAAAATAAAACTCCTTTAAGCTCAACACTAATCTTCTTAAGGATGAGGCCTATAACAATGCAATCTTTACACTTAGAGAGATTAATACATGGTCCTTAAGGGATAAATTTTCATGTGAGAGGTGGGATCAAAATGTTAAAGCATGTAAAATAATTTTCCAAACCATTGGGAAAAAAAGAGTTATGGACAACAAGAGAAAGGAGACAGCCCTCAATATGGAATTATTAAGTGTTGAGGAGGCTATCTAGAGGGACCCCACCAACTTAGTCTTGGGAGAGAATTTGGCAGCAATCAAAAACTCCTTGAGGAGGTTACAAACCAAGAAAATACAAGGCCTAAAGATAATATCTAAACTAAACTGGTTGCAAAATGGTGACAAGGGCTCAAAATTCTTCTTCAGAAATTTAAAAAGCAAGGAAGCTAGAGAAACTATTGACAAAATTTGGGAAGATAGCAAGTAAATCGTTGGTCAAGATGAGATAAAGAACTCCTTTATGGGATTCTATAAGAATCTATTCACTTATGAAGGTAACACCAAAATAAGATAGGACATGCAAAGGAACTGTGCAAACAAATCATCCCTAAAAAGCTTTCCCAAGAATAGTGCACCCTATTAGGAAGGGATATCTCACTGGAAGAAATTAAGAAAGTCGTCAGCATATTAAGTAGTGGCAAGTCTCTTGGAGAAGATGGGCTCCCTATTGAGTTATATAAGCATAATGTGGATTGGATTAATGGTCTTCTTCTTCTTTACAAAGAGGCATTACAGGTTGGTACCCTTTGCAAATCCATAAACAAAGGTATAATTGAAAATTGATCCCTAAAGATGGAGATAAAGCCCTCATTAAAAACTGAAGGCCAATTACTCTACTAAATGTTTCTTACAAAATACTTGCAAAAGTGATTGCAACTAGAATTGTGGGTATAGTTCCTAAATTCATTGGCAAAACCCAAACGAGCTTCATAAAAGGAAGATACATCCTTAAGAACTTACTGACCAGCTGGGAAGCCATGCATTGGGCTAAGCAATCCAATCAAAATGCTACTATGTTCCTTCTAGATTTTGAGAAGGCCTATGATAGAATTGAATGGGACTTTGTCCTCATGATGTTAGAAGCCTTTGGATTTCCGAAGGCCTTCTATCACATGGTGAAAACTCTTATGAAAGATGCAATTTCTCAAGTTGAAGTTAATGGAACCTTATCTCAGAAGTTTAATCTAGAATGATCAATAAGGCAAGGATGCCCCTTAGAACGTGCACTATTTTTTATTGCCTCGGATGCACTCTTCTACCTCCTCAAAGAGGCTTCCACCTTCCCCATAGGAAAAGGGATATCCCTCCCTAACAAAGAAGATTTGATAAGCATTCAATTTACAAATGATACTACTCTATTCTTGGAACTTAATGAAGCAAATATGGATTCTCTCATGATGAAGCTTAAAAAAAATTGTGATGCTTCTGGAGCCAAACTTTCCAATAACAAATTGGTCATGTTGGCATGGCAAGACACACCCCCAGAATGGTTTTAGAAGTATTATTTTTAGTGGGGAGGGCCTAGAAAGAAGGTAAGATATCTTTGAATTCCTTTTGTTGTCAACCCATGTCTCAAAGACATGTAGAACTAGAAAAAAGGGAAAATTGAGAATAAGTCTGAAAAATGGAACAAGCAATTCCTTTCTCTGGCTAGCGGAGTTCAAAGTTTTCCAAAAAATCTTATCATCATGTACAGTTTATACTACTCATCTGTATGGCTATTTAGTGGCTATTAGGTGAAAGCGATTCAAAAAAAAAATCAGGTACTTCTTGTGGTTTGATGGAAAAGGAAAGAGAAAGCACCACGAGCAATGAGGTGGGAATGGTGTAGCATTGATAAAACCAAAGGGGGAATTGGTCTAAAAGACCTCAAGAAGCATGGCCTAGCTCTTGTTGTGAAGTAGATTTTAAGGCTTTTGAAGGTGAGGAGCCTTGGAAATTTTTTATCAGAAATAATATCCGACTAGTTGTTCCAAAATAGAAAAAGTCTTGGAAGTGGCTACCTTTTAGTGATCTTGTTGCTTGCACCTTTCCAGTTGTCCCCTCGGGTTCTAATGTTTTTAGAAGTGTTTGGAAATCTTGGGAGGAGTTGGGTCCTTATGTTTCTAATAATGGATTCCTAGATGGAAATAATAAAATTCTAGAAAATAGATCAATATGGTGGAACTTAAAGCATAATGATAAGTTCCTTGTTCTAATGCAAGGCTGCTCAGCAAAAAGTTGGGTTGTCAAAGGTATAAGTTGCTTTAAAGATATTCTTTTTGATGGTCAAATAAGATCTTGGAGATCCTTAAGTGGGGAATTTAATATCCCCAAATCTAACTGGAGGACCTACACCATGCTTAGGGAGGCATGTTTTATCCTCAATCTGCCCAAACCCACCAATCAAGAAATAAACTCTTTTAAGTAGTTGAATTGGATAAATGGTCTAAATATGCAAAAAATAAATGCTAAAATTATTTATAGTTCTTTAACTAATAAAATGATGAGAATGTGCATATGAAAAATGTTTGGAATCTTAACTTATCTGAAAAGCAATGGCATGGTATTCTAAAAAAGAATTGGTCTAGTTATATTGAGCCAAAAAAGGCTTATTTTAAATGGATTCTTGTTTTATAGAAATTACCTTACAAAGCTAATGCTAATGATGTTGAGATGTGTTGTCTATGCAAAAAACCTAAAAATAGAAAACATGTTTTCTTTGAGTGCTTCTTTGCAAAAGAGATTTGAAACCTTTTTTGCTATAATCTTAAAGGTTGGCAAGGGGTGAAATCACAATACTGTGTCTAACTTTTTTCCCAAGATAGACATTTACATCAAATATTTTTAACAAAATTTTCATCTTCTAAGACCTATAGAAGCTAAACTGTTAAGAATTTAAAGATGATGCAAACTAGTGATTTGTGGAAATTTGTGTGTCGATTCTAAATATATTATTTTTAAATTTTTTTGAAATAAATCATGAATCTTTCAACATCTCCTTTCATAACTAGTTTTAAACGGAAAACAATATTTTAAAAAAGTAACGTTTGTGTCAAGTCCAACATAACTTTTTTTCTATAAAGGATAAAATTCTAGTTTTTGAAATATAGATTCTCAACATCAATATTTAGGGAAAGGATTTTTTTTTAATAATTTTTTGTTAAATATCTTTTTTTATTAATTTTTGAAGTCACTGTAACTATAATTTGGACATGTCTGTGTGTCCTCCAACCTAACTTGTTGTGTACATATTGAAATCCATTTTTTTTTTGTGAAACAAGGACATCAATACCTAGGGAAAGGGTATTTTTTGAAAAAAAATTACAATGGTTTACTATTTTTTCACCTCTGTAGAATGAAGAGCTTGATGTTTAGATAAAAACCTATGTTCAGTAAAAATTAAAAATTAAATACATGATAAAATGAAAACATATCAAAACTATACTTGTTGGAAAGCTTGTTTTGAGGGCTACAATCTTGCAAAAGATAATTTATAAATGATTTTATTTAATCCCTAAAAAGTATTTTTTTGCCAACATTTTGATAGGTGTGAAGGAGACTCCATTGTGGGTATGATTTAATACTAGAGGGGTTCTATCCAAGGGGGTTTGATCTAAGGGGGTCTTATCTATCACTTTTCAATTAAAAACCTTTAGATGGAACCTCTCAAGGGTAAAATCATTAGTTTTTCTAAAAAAAGTGATTTCAAGAAAAAATTAGTATGTCCCAAAAGTGAGACACACTATTGTGGTAGCACCCCAAGGTAACATTGTTCTACCTGAGATTTTTCTTGGCAATGTTAAAGGTTTAAGTAATGTTTGCAACATGTTTTGGTTGATCTTTACTAATGAAATTTGGATTAGGAGGAATGAGGAAAATTTTTAGGGCTCTAAGATATTGCTTACCAAGTTTTACAAGAAACTCATATTCAAAAATGTTGCATTGCAAGTTACCATGACATTGGAGATTTCAAGGCATAAGTTCTTGAAACTACTTGAATATGGCACAGTGAGGATCAACACTGCAGAGATTAGATGTGGATACACCTAGTCCTATTACAAAGATACTAGTATGCCATTACTAAAAGGAATGGTTGAATTGTTGGAGTATAATAAGGAGTAGGAAGCTACAAAATCATATGCAAATTGGAAATTATATCTCAATAACTCACTAGGAATTGAGACTAGAGTAGAACTATAGCCTCTATCTATTCACCAACTTTTGAGAAAGTACCCTCCCATCTCACAATTGATTGCTCATAGCGTATTGAACAAATGCCAATCCAAAGGACTAGAAATCACAACAAAATGTATGAAATGGGTAAGTTGAATGCCTAACGAGCGAATGCATAATTTTTTTTTCTTAAATATGAATCCATACAAAGTTTCACAAGTTTTGGGTCATCTTAGGTGTACCTCACCAAATGTAGTAACTTTTGCATGGGTGATTAACCACAATAACCCTAGACATTACCTATAATTCCAAGGTGATGGCACATTGTTTCTCTAAAGTGCCTATAATTTAATGGCAAAAATAGCTTCCCTAAAATTCCTATCATTGCATGACAATAATACCTATTTGACCTAAAATGTCTATAATTTAATGGTGATTATATATGTTTTCTCTGAATTCACTATAGTGTCATTATTGGTTGCACCACCCTTTTCCCTTAATTGATTATAATTTTATTGGTGATCACACCACCCTTTGTCATTAATTGCTTATAATTTCATTGATCATCACATCACCCTTTACCTTGCCTATAATTTCATTGTCAATTGTATCACTATTTTCTCTTAATTAATGTAAAAGGGTGACCAATTGAAACATAATTCAAAAAAAAAGAAAACTCATAATCGACTGGACCCACATTAAAAGTTACCTCTCTAATATCTTGATGGTGGGAACCAAACTCCAATAAATAGTGTGATGGTCTAATGTTATTCAAAAATATTAAAAAGTCAATTTGTGTTTGAATCTAAAACTACATACTTGAAAATAGAATCAAAACTAGGAAAACCATATGTTGCCAATATGATTTTTGTTCACCATTATTTACACCCCAAAAGTCAAAAATCATCATTTCGAGACAAATAGCCACTAAATTTTTCCTTGGATAGTTCCATCCCCACTAATGTATGGATAATCTAGATGATTGCAATCCCTATTGATAGTGTACCTCTCATCACCTAACAACTTTGTTGATTTTTCTTGTTTAAACTTGACCCCACATAAAGTGTCTTCTACCACCCATCCACTTTTATGAATAGTATATTATTTATTTTTAATATATAAAAAATAATAAAATTATTATTTGTTTATTTTTTTATTTTTTTCGCCCCCACGTACCCCTCACACTCACATCCAAGCTAGAAGGAAAATAGGAATATGGGCAACAACCGGATGAAGATGACTTCCTGCACATAGTTTCTCTTGGTTATTATGAAGGGAGTAAGCCTCTGTAAGTAAAAAGCAATGGTTGTCCTAAAAGTTAGCGGGAGTGCCATCCTTGTACACGTTTCTCTCTCAAAGTTTAGATCCAGGCACTTTTTGAGTGAGAATTAAACACTTAGGAATTGGTGAATCTCAGCACTAGATTTCTCTTATTCTATTTAAAGATCGATTGTTACGTTCTCAGGTTTTGCTTTCTTTCATGGATCATATGAATTTACTTGTCAAAGAAGAGAACCATCATAAAAACTGGAAGAGCAGGTGCAGGAGTGGATTCTATGGACGTCGCACGAAGCAGGGATATAGAAGACCATGGCGCCCAAGAAGATTCCAAAGCTAGCAGAATATATAGACAAACAGATTGTATCAGGGATGACTTCCCAACACGACCTCAACGACAACTGCATAGATACCAGATGGGTATAGATATGACAAAGCCTTCACATTGCAATGGGATCAAAGCTATCAAATCCACGATGAATTGAAGACCCTATGTTATGTTTTTATTCAACGTTTGGATCATATTCACTGATTTATTATAAAAGGAGTAATGGATAAGTAAAAAGGAATCTAGGTTCCATTTCCGTTTAGACTTGTTATCCAATAATCCATGTGGGGACCCTGACACCTGTTCCTCTCCTTCAACTTTACATGGATTGCTCTGTTGTTTGCAGTGTTGGAGAATGGGTTGGTACCAAATTGGTCCAAACTAATCATTGTGGTACCAACCCCATCATTACCCATCTTAAGACATTGTTTAGAAACGACGATAGGGGGGAAGATTTTTACATGGAATCATATTTTTGTTTCTATTAGTTGTTTTGGTCATACTTTAGTCCACTATTGTCAGTATATAGTGAGTATCAATGGATTTTTAGTTTGTTGGTGAGGTTGAATGATTATGAATGATTCTATTAGGGATCAAGTCTTATTCAATACAAGATCGCGACATTGTAAGGGATGAGGTCAGGTTCATGTATGGGGTAAATTTGGTGGAATTAATACCCCTCTATCTTTTACTCCCACTCGAAGAAGTTTCAACCTAAGACTTGTATTCTCATATCAAATAGTAAAATGATCTTATAAATGATATAAAATCCTATAATGTTTAGTCATATACCCACAACAAATCTAGATTTGTACAAAATTAACAAAAAAATGTTTGAGAGATAAGAAGTTGGTGCTTGTTTCCAAGACAAAACAATAATCTAGGTAGAGGGAGCTATGTCCAATCCTTTTATTTTACTTCAGTATGGTACTCTTTACCTTGTTATCCTGGATATTTGTGGTCAAATTTCTATTGTTTTGGCTCTCCGACTAAAGGAGCAGAGGCAAACAACTTACCCATCTCTGCCCAGAAAAAATGGTTGGATTTACAGTCATGCCATTCTCAAGGATATATGGCATCGCTAATTATTTGACAGATTATCACCTCCTCACTTTAGAGTTCTGTCAGTGGGACACTGAAAGAAGGGTAGGGAGTAATCTGGATAATTTGAACAAGTTGAAATTCGAATATAATCGTGGTGGACGGACAGAGGAAGAAAACTTGTATCGAATGCTCTCATTTATGAACAGGTCAATGATAGAACGTTCAAGGAGTTGACGAAAGACCTTTTCCGGGCAATGATTGTGGGTACATATAAAAAACAAGACTTCAAAATTATACATTGATATTACTCTGATCAATCCTCCATCCCTCACCGCCACAATTCCCGCAGTGCTTCTGGATATGAGTGGCCTACCGTCAGAGGTGGACAATGTGCTAGCATTGGAAAGTATGGGGACACATAAAAATATCCCAGCTCAGAAAAAGCAATTGGCTGCAACTCAATCACATTTAAGGTTGATTCTTAGATTGATAAACAAATAGATGGAAGAATTTTAACGTTCATAGATAGTGTATGAACAATTTTTATTTTTATTTTATAGCTTTGTTGAATCTATTATTAAAAAGTTTGATGATGAGTTTTTCTGTTTTTTCAATTTTATCTTCTTCAAACAAATCTTGTAGTGAAGTAGTCATTAAAGTGTCTGATCCAAATATCATAGTAAGCTTCACATTCTAGAATAAAGTGTTCTTTCGATACAACTCTCCTCTGTAAAATATACAAACTTTTTCCTTTCATTCTTCTTTTAAGTCTTTTCTATCTACACATTTCACATCTAAGATGGTGTGAACTAGCTCTCAATTGAACTATAAAAATCTTTGCTTTCCAAAATATATTTACTCTTATATAAACCTTTTATCTCTAAATAGTGACCTAGTGACCTAGTGATCACCATGATTGCATTGGAATATGCATGCAATGAACCGTTTTTAGATAGTTAAATTCTAACTCTTGTGGAATTTCTAAAATTTGGAATGGCTACCACTTGTTTCAACTATTAAGTAAGCTATTTGAACCTTATTATCTCTCCAACATATTTCTCTCTTTCATAGCAATTTTAGAATTCCCTCTCTAACATTCAAAATCTATTTTCTTACTATTTTCCTTGTGAGTTTTATTAAACCTTTTTTCTTCCATGAAAAACTCCTTACATATTTCTTTCATCACCTCTACAATGTCATGAATCCTATTCATCCCAAAATCCATTGGCATCTTGGCAAATCTATAACCTTTATTTAGTTTATTTACAGAGTGCTCAACATGCATAAGTAGAAGGCTTGTGAGAATCCACATAAGCATTTATTTACCAATACCATTTGAACCTAGGTCATCATACACTTCATATTTTCCATAGAGTACATGTGGAGGTTGAAAATAACCAAACTAGGGTTTGACTAAGGAAAGCTCACAAGTAATCACACAATTTTTTCGTGTTTGCTAAACAAGCCTTAAAACCAACATATCCTCATAGGTATATTACATCTAGAATTTTTTAGTGCACCATGGGTGACAAGAGAACATGCACCAAATATGGAAGTTTGAAATCTTAGATCGTAAAGGATGCTACTACTCTAGTATGGTCACTACCACTCTACTAAAAACACTACCACAATCATACAATATATAAGACCTATATTTCTATTCTACAAAATAATTTTCTTGATTTTAGAATCTTCAACTAGTTGTAATAGGTCACTAATGTGTTGGTATGGCCGCAACTATTCTTTATAGGTTGGCACTTCTCTATTATAGTTTGATACTATCCAAAATCCAGAGAAAAATTCTACTTCCACAACCAAAAAAATTGGGGCATTATTCTTAAATTTTGTTTTTCATATATTACCTTGTCATTAGTTAAAAAGCTAGCTCTTGGTACTAATTTGATATTAATTACATTATTTACTTTATTCATTTCATTTTTAAAAGGCATGTAAACATACTTATTAGTTTAATTAATACCCATTTAACATAAAGGTTGCATTACCCTACTTTTAGTGAACCATGACCCTCAAACACTTTTAACCTTTTTTCCCTCAATTTTAAATTTTCTTCTTCCCTTCAAATAAAGGGATAATCATAAAAAAGAACTATCTTGAACCCTATAGACCAGCCTTCCCAATGTCATTCCTTACCTTCTCAATGGCTCCACTCTTTTCAATTACCTCCTTGCATGCCAACTTTCTTGATCCCCACTTTTGTTACCAAATATTTCCTACCCACCCTCATATTCTTGATCATGTCATTAATTCCTTAATCTTACTTCCTCTTTTCCTTCACTTGACTATATTATGGCTTATCTTTGTCATTAATCCATCTTTTGTCACTTCTTTAGAAAATATCCTCATGAATTAGACACCCAAATTCCCTTGCATGCCCTCCCTCTTGATATTATACTTTCTCTTTGTCCCTCTTCTACACCCTCCTCTAGTTATTCCACTTTCACTACATCTCTTATGTTTCATTATAATGGTATTTATTTTCCTAGTTCCCTTCCTTCTCTAAAAACATGTTTACACTCTGAAGATATCTCAAGGGATGGAAAGGCCTTCTCCTTCTATGGACAACATTAGTCTTGAGGTTCCTATAACATGTAATCATCTTATTGCAATTCATTTTGTATTAGATTGAATGAGTTACAATATTATATATGAACTTTGTATTTGAGTTAAAATATTATATTAGGGCACCTTTTGATATTAAATAATGTCATTTGGATTTGACCAAAAAGGTTTCATATAGGAAATAATCGAGTCATTATAAAAACATCAATTAAACTTAAGATTATTGGGCTAATTTTTATGATGAACATGAAGTTCACAAAATGAATTACTCAAGGTGCGCTACTTTTCAAATGAAGGAATTTAGAATAAGAAGAATGCTCTAAGATATATCTAATAATGGTTGTCTTAGATCCGATTTCTATTAACTAATTTTGAAAAGGAGTAGCCCATTAAAGAAGATGACACATTTGAGAAAAAAATCCAACAAGTTATTGATAGGAGTTTCAAGTGGTTGATGAATATTATCAAAGAGCCTAGGAAAAAAAAAAGGAAAAACTACCTAAGGATTCACCATATAAAAAGAAAGGTGTGTTATTTTAAGAACTACCGCTTATGTAGAAGCCTCCCTTGAAGAACGTTAATATATTAGATTGAGAACATGAGTCTATAAATGATGTAGAATTATTGTAGAGGAAGAAGAATACTAAATTCATAATCAAGTGTGGAGACCAAACATATAAGGGTGTTAATGGTGTATCTACTAAAGTTCATATTCCTTCTTAGGTTTTTACCTCTCCTCTTTAAATTCCCTAATTTTCCATTATAGATGTGTCTCTCATATTCCTCCATACAATTTTATCACACCTCGATATTTCACTCAAAATAACCTACTCTTCATATCCTTGTTACAAATTATTATTCTTCACTTCCTCCTAAGAAAATACCTTCTCCACAAAAAAATATCCCTTATTTTCACTCATTAGTCTCTTCTCCCCCTTATTTTCCTAAACACCCTTCTAAACTAGATGCATAAACATTCTAGAGTAATGGAAATTCGCAATGAAAGTAGATTCTTCTAATTTTGATGTTCTTATATGATTGGATGTAGCTATGAAAAAGAGGAAATAATATCTAAGCTAGTAGTTGAATATTTTTTAGCTATAACTTTAATCATAAATTGAGCAACCAAAAAAGACCAAAGCCCTCTCATCTACTATCATTGATACACAGGAAGTACAATTTATAAAAATTAAAACCATTATAGGTGAAAAAGATCAGAGAGATCTATACAATATCAAATTGTCACATCTCAAGAGTTAATCTTGGAAAGAAAACAATGGAGGTTGAGATATAGAATCTGCAATCAATAGCTTCATCATTAATCTATAAAATGGATAAGGACAAGAAGACACAAGTAAAAAATCAAATGGTGCAACTACCTTCTTATTTGTAATACTTAATTAGTCCTATCCAATCCTCGACATTCCACCTCTTGTTACTATGACCAACCAAGATATATCAAATGTCAATTAAATGGGATGTATAGAAAAATCCAATAAGGTATCCAAATAGAAAATCTACTCTCACAAGGATTCAATTGATTGATGGTCATTATTTAATTCATAAAATTTAAGATGATTTAGATTCAATTATGGAGATTAAAGAGAAGTTTAACTTATAATTATTGGAGGTTCAACTAAATATACCAATAATTAAAGAATTAGGAAATTTGACTAAAAATATCATAGAAGAAAGTATTTTTGACAAGTCGAAGTGTCATTTTTCTAATGACTTGTATGAGGAAACAAAATCAAGGATTGATATCCTCAAAGAAGTGAAGAATCAATTTGAAAGAAGGTCAATTATTTGATCCATGATGCTTTAGGGGGAATTCAAGAGTTCATTAAGAAAATACCATTGGGATACTATGATGATAAATGTTTATTCAATCAAGTACTAGTTTTATAAAAGATTAATTAACTAAATCGATTAAATTGGAATCACCCAAGAAAGTGATCTTCGATGCTTCATGAATTGATAAACATATGGATATGAAGAACTTGTTCAACGACTTCTAGAATCAATTGATCAATTAGCACCAAACATCTACAAAAGTTCTCAACACCCGCATGTCTCATCATGTTCATTTTAAGTATTCATATGGTCAAAATCAAGATATTGTTAACAAGGCAATTGATAAATGGTAGAAATATCAAAAATGCATTCATAAGATGAGTGGAGAAAAAATCTAAGTAAAATATTATATTGTAGATAGAGCCACTCCTTCAAAAGAGTGATAATGTAATTGACTAAACTTTTGTAGACATTTGAAATACGACCTTAACCTAACCACGCTTGACTTTACTTATCCTAATATTTAATTAAATAAATATTTATTATTTAATTAATTAATTTAACCCTTTCCCTTATTCCTCGCCTTTAATTAAATAAATATTTATTATTTAATTAATTAATTTAACCTTTTCCCTTATCCCTCACCTTTAATTAAATAAATTTTATATTTATTTAATTAATTCTAGCCTTATCGCAAATCCTCCAACTAAATTAATTAATTAATTAATTTAAGCTAATTAATTCTCATTACCTTTTCCTCCATTATTTAATTCCACTTTATCCTTTATCCTTGTCCATTTAATCCTAGCCCTTTATCTTGTTCACATGGATCACAATCTAAACTTGTCCTCATGTGACAAGTGTCCCTTCACATGTCTAACTAACTCCTTGTCTAGATTCATTGAACCTAGACACCTTGTTGCAAGAATGATTAGTTGGTGTTGTCACTGATGTCAACAAGCTTGTATCATCATTGGTATCAACTATATGAGAAGAAAGTTATTGCAAGAGCATGTGGTGTCTATATTGTTGTATTAATGATGCTTTGATTAGTTGCATTATGTTGTCATTAGTAAGCTATTGGTGTCAACCTCTAATGTTGCTTTGATAAGCGTCTATCTATGGTTGAGGAAGTGATGAAGATGTGTTTTTGGTTCTTAGTTTCCAAATGATTTTGATAAAATTTGATAAAAAAGAGGAAACAATGAGTTGTAGTGTGTTATGGGTAGTGTTCTAGTGTCACTCCACATTTCTTCTAGGTTGAAGATTTACATATGCATTTCATATATGTTGGTGAAAGGTGTTCAAAGGTGTTGTATTCAAAATTGGGTATGTTAGATTATTGTGCAGAGGAAGTTGTGTTCACCAGTGTGTGAACTATGTATTGCAGAGGTTTCTGGGATAATTTTTTTTGCTCTGCGTTTCTTTGTAGTTTGGTTTCGAGTCTTGAGGATCTAAAGGCATGTTGATAGTCTTGGTATCTTTCTTTAGTCGAAGTTGTTTGAGGTTTTGTGTTTCGAAAGTCAAATTCTTAAGTTATAGTGTATGGAAGAGTTATCTGAGTGTATTGGGTGTGTACATTCTTCAGGTGAAAGTTGTTGCAAAGGATTTTGTTGGTTTTTAGGGTATTTGTGGAATATTCTAGATTGTGTTCAAGTGACATTTGTTGTTCATGAGTTGTTATTGATCAAAGGAAGTGTGTACTTAAAATTTTAATTATGTTTACATGGATAACGACCGACCTTTGTGTTTACACTAATTGCAATGGATATTTATTATTTTTAGAAGCATGTTCTAGCATGGTGTTAGAGATTTGAGTACCAGATAAGAAGTGGTGTGGTTTTCTTTCACTTCTATCCAACATGAAAGTGTTTTGGTGCTGACCTAATTTGAATTTACATGATTGAGGTGCATAGCCAACCTTGGAGAATGGGTTCAAGGTTGAGGATGATATAAATATGAGGTCAATTGTTGAGGGATGTGAAGATAGAAATGTATGGTGTGAATGATGTGAATTGCAGAGTGTTAGAGTGCAAATTTGAGAAGTGCAGTGTGAGCTTTCATGTGTTTGATTGTTGGATGCAGTGAGCAAAAGGTGTATGTAACAATTCTTCAATTAAGCTGCAAAGGTGTTCGTGATATTGTGGTGGATTTCTATGTTGCATTGAGATGGATTTCTATGTGTAACATCCTTCTCTATCTTCTTTTCTATTCTAGCAGTGAGCCTTTCTTTCTTTGGCCAGTGAGCCCTCCGACAGTGATCCCTTTGTATTTGGTGTTGATATAAATTTATATTGTGATCTAATCCTCACCATGGTTTTTCCCATCATGGGTTTTCTACATAAATCTGGTGTTCTCTTGTGCATGGTGTTGATTTGATTCATTTTATGTTATTTTATTTTCATGTTGAATCATTATAACATATTAAGGGTTAATTGAATGAATGTGGATCTGAATGTTTGTAAGGTTTTTGAGGCTTTAAGGTATAACCGATTCACCCCCCCCCTCTCAGTTGTCTTGTGCATTAAATACACCTAACCAAAATTCAAACTAACTTTCCATCTCATCCCTTCATTTAACATCACACCTCTTAATCCTAGGCATCCACATAAGGATGTTGCCCTAATCCTAATCCTAAACCTAGCCCTTATCCTTTGTGTGACACTTGTCATATGATTACAACTTTGATCAAAGACCTAATCCTCCTTCAATCCTACCCATCCATCACTCAATGCATCTTGGCCCTTGACTTCTCTCATGGAAATTCAATAAATAAGATTCCTTCCATCCTATTTGAATTAATCCAATCTTATGCTAACATTATGTTGTTGAAATTTCTATTGAATCATCTTTGATCATATCATTATGGTACTGGAATCATGAGCAACCACATCAAAGCTATCAACACATCAACGTACTACTCTTGACCTTTTGAGGTGCGCATGTATTTGGTTTGATTTAAGCTATATTTTATGTATATTTCATTTATATTATTTGCATGCATACAACTTCAATTTTCATTTGAAATATAATATTTAATTATAACTCACTTTCAATAAAGTTTGCAATATAATTATTTGATAAGCTCAAATGCATGCTCATTTTAACTTTGTATTTTATTTCTAATTCTAGAAAGTTAAAATGAGAGTTTAGGTGGTTATTTGAGAGGGTGAATGATTATTCACCTACATATTGTAAAGTTCCATCATTTTGGAGGAGTTTTGGTAATTTCTCAAGAGAATTTATACATGAAATAAAATATTTTGTTCTTTTTCTCATTTGGGAAATAAATAATGATTACAAATTTAAAATTCATGTCTAAATGGTGGCTTTTGTTAGATATTTTTGTATGTTGTGTGTGATTATTTGATTTCCATACTCCTTCCTTACAAAGCCAACAAATGTGCTCAATTATCAATTTTAGGATACCTAAAATGTTTTTATTGTAATGAATTGGTCAAACTCTAAGATTTTTTTATCAAGTTCACATCTTTGTATTTTTTTTTTATTTGGAAAACATTTCATTAATAATTATTGAAAACCCCACCATTAGAAACAAGTGCATAAACTTTACATTCTATAATTAAAAATATATATTTTTCAATAAAGATAGCATTGTCATCTTGAAGAGGGCTTTTTACTCTAATATTTGTTGGTAATTCGAGATGTGTCAATTTACTCACCAACCTAGAGATAGTTGCATGACTAGTAGAATGCTAAATTCTTGTTTATTTACTTGTATTTGATAGATAGATTGATGGTTGGAAGACGAGAATTTGTCTTTTAGAGTCATAACTTAGCAAAGTTGGTGAGTTGGATACATGTTTGAGAGACAAGCCAACACAATGCTTAGAGTCATTTATTGAGTTTTATGGGATATGGTCAATAGATGTTTAGATCAATGGTGAAGCATGGGTAGAGATTAGAGCCTCATTACATGGATATATAGAGGTTGAGAGTTTGAATAGAGCCATGCTAAAAGTTGGTAGTAGAACTATGTAGATCTAGTTGGTTGATAGAGAGCCAAAACTTTGAGGTTAGTTGTAGAGATAAGCCATGGTACAAAGATAATTCATGCATTAGTTGTTATAGTTGGTTAATTAGTGTATCCTAGTGGTGTGAACATAGTTGCATGTGTCAGTTGATGTTGACTTTGTTTGATGGCAAGGGTATTCAAGGAAGGAGAAGTATATTATTGTAAGTGTGGTGAAATAACGCTTTTAAATAGAAAAGGTTGCATGCTAAGACATTGGGATTGTTGAAAAAAATGGATTGCATTCCAAGTGGACAACACAACAAGTGAATGGAGTTATTTTCCTTTATTCTTCACTATTGTGAGTAGTGTTGTAAGTCATCATCTATTTTAGGATAGTTTTTATTTAGGTAATATAATCCCTATTAAGGTCATGTAAAAATATTTTGTGCATTGTGGATTGGTAGCATGGTGATAATTTCCCACTCTTCTTAGAGATTTCTACCTAGTTGATGGTTTCTCTTGAGTGTACTTATGTTGCATTTATATTTGTGTGTAATGCAAGCTCTCTTTTTTTCATATTTAAATGTTTATATTGAAGCCCTTATTGAATATATTATAGGTGACCATTAAACATGATGAAGTGCATGTGAAGGGTAGTTTGGAAGTATCTCATTTAGAATCCACATGTGATGCACTAGAATTTGGCATATTTATCTCAAGTTTATGGATTGTGTGGTATCAAATCCTACCATTCCTATTAGGAAGTAGTACCTACCAGGTATATTTGTTTTGCCTAAGTTTTTAAAAACATCCAATAGTTCATAGAAGTTTTTCTAGTTAGACATAAGGTTCATGATAGAGGACAAGAAATTTACATATAATTTTTAAGTGACAAAGCCAAGAGATAATGCTAGAGTTAGTGCTAAAAGCTAGAGCTAGTAAAATCTGAGTGAGAATGAGATTCTAGAGCTAGATCTAGAATAAGAGTGAGTGATAAGTCTAGAACCATGTACGAGTGTAGGATTACACAATTTGTGGGCCTATAAATTTTTAGGTTGTCCCTATAGGAGGGATAAAAGAAAAATTCAAGGAGAGATACATATTTGAGTCAATTGTACTATTTTAACCAACCCTTTTCCTACTTCATTCCAAATAGAGTGAAGGTTCATTAGCTAATTTGAGCATGATGCTACTAGTTTATAATGCTCTTCTTATAATTGTTCCAATCTATCTATATGAGGGATAAGTAGATTATATCTTATCCATGCAATGGTTTTAGTCCATTAGAGGTTTGTTGTAAATGAGATAAAATTAATTCCTTTATAAAGAGAGGCAAGTCCAATGGAATTCACCAAACATTTGATTAAGTTGAATTAATTTCATTAGGAATTATCAACCATCAACCTTGGAGATAGGTTATTATTAGCTAAATTGGAGGAATGTGAGAGTTTCTAATTTTACTTTTGGTCTTTATTGGGGACTAAAATATACCTAGTTGGGGAGGTGTCATCCAAAATTGGAACAGTTTAGGTGGATGATAAGGTTGAGGTTGCAAGATCACTTGAAACAATTGATATGACACCTAGAAAAATGATTAAGTATAGTATTGTAAGTACACTTAAATTGAAGGAAATAAGTATTAATACTACTACCAAATCACCTATAATATCATTATGTGACAAGCTTCACTCCATACATTATCTTGATATAGTTATCAAGAACACGTGGAAAACTTGTCATTGATATTTGTATCAATGTTATGTATATTTTCACTTGAGAATATGCTACTACTTGTAGTAATGTTGTAGGATTACATACATGAGCATAGGTCAAACCAAGGTTGCAAGTGATAGAGTGGATTTTTATTTCCTAGTAGGGATAAAATATCATGTGGAATGTGTATTTGATGGCTATATAAATCAACGCAAAAATTGTATGTTCCCAACTCTTCCTATGCTATCATTTACATCTTGCTAGATGGTGGAAGATAGGGTAACAATCATCTTTATCATAAGTATTTTAAGTGATATTTTGGACAAATATTTAAAGGCAACCATTTTTTGAAGGCGTTTTTATATTCCACAGGTTTCTATCTTTATTATTCCCATGTATTCTTGTTCCTCTTCATCAAGGCATGCAATTTCTTTCCATGCATATTTTTGGAAGCACAATTCACTTGCTAGGACAATCATTCCCTTCTAGAGCTATGCCACTCCCTTACCTACTATCATGCATGACTCATTATAAGCACTGATAGTAAGGACAATGACTTTTCACTTTTCTAATAGTGAATATAAAAGGGAAAAATATAGAAAATTGGAAGATGAAGATTGGGAAGGAAGAAGAAACCAACTATTATATGGCATGGGAAGCCATACAATTAGTAGATTGGGTATTATAGAAAGTTGGCTTTGTGATTGGAAAAATGTTGAAGTCATGGATAACTAGTTGTATTTGTTGGATCCATCCATGGATGGAGGACAAATTGTAGTGTCTTCTAGATCCATGGGTTCATAGGTTTGTTGAGTGATTTGGAAATATGAGAGACAAGCCATTGTAGGTTAATAGAGTGTTAAGAGTCCTTGGTTGATATTTTTTGGATATGGTTGGTATATTTCTAGAGCCATGGTGAACCTTGGGTAGAGCTTGGAGCCTTATTATATAATTTATATGTAGAGACTAAGATTTTGATCGAGTTCATGTTACAATTTCGTGATAAAACTATACAAATATAATTGGTGGATTGAGAGTTGAAGCCTTGAGGCATATTTCAAAGATGAATCAACATATTTTGTGTGTAGATTTAACTAGTGTATCAATTGTTGGAATTGGTTAATTAGTGCATCTTGGAAGTGTGAGAATTAGTTGGATGCAAGTGGGAGTTGAGTTTGTTTAATAGAGTTTTGGAGGAATGATAAGTATGTTGTTATAAGTGTGGTATAATGATACATTTTCAACATTATTTTTGGTAGAGTTTGCATGTTGATCCATTAGTGCTAATACAATAAAATTTTAGACTATTGTGAGTGGAGAAACGAAACTATTCATGGAGAAAATTTCCTTATTATTCATTGGTACAAGTAGGGTTCTAGGTCATGACCCATTATAAGAGAGTGCATGTTTTCGTACCCATTGAAGCTATATAAAATTGTTATGCATTGTGGGTTAGTGGCATGAGGAACATTGCTCACTCTTTCAATATTTTCTACATAGTTGAGGGTTTTTCCTAAGTGTACTTGTGTTTCATTTATATTTTTGTCCACAATGTGTTGGTACCCCATTTTTAAAAAAAATTGTACTTATGTTACGAACCCCTTATATGAATTTTAGCCTTATTATTCCCATCATATATAAATAATTTGAGAAGTCTTTGTATGGGTCTCATTTTTTCAAGTTTTCATA
This sequence comes from Sequoia sempervirens, assembly GCA_007258455.2. NCBI lineage: Eukaryota > Viridiplantae > Streptophyta > Pinopsida > Cupressales > Cupressaceae > Sequoia > Sequoia sempervirens. The sequence continues at coordinate 189,694 of VDFB02390994.1, read as the reverse complement.
AGTATTCTCCCTCTTCATCCCCATGTGTCTATCATGTGTTGCAAGTTGTAAATCTCCCAAAATTTCTAAGTGTGGAGATTTTTTTGTTCAAATTCCAAAGGTTGTACTAGATGTTAGAGTTTTAAAGTTTCCCATCTGGGCATATCTTTCCCCAACCCTAACTTGCTCCTTTGTCTTTGTTAGAGTTTTAGAATTTCTCTTATTAGCATGATTTCCCTCAAATACCCACACTCTAACAATGATGCTTTACAAAATGTTATTTCAAAAGGTATGGTTTTAGTCATTCCTCTACCCACACTCTTATGACATGAATTCTCTGGTATTCTTGATCTCTAACTCCTAATATTCCTTTTTATATACTTTTTGGAGACAAAGATGCAAAAATACCTCTAACATGATACTTTTTGGCATGATTTATGAAGTATCATTGACTCCTAATCCTTGACATTTCACAATATGTTATATTATGAAGTTCATGAGTTTATACCTATCTTTATTTGCATGCCTTGTGGGATAAATTTCTTGGTATCCTCAATCCCAAACTCCCAATATTTCATTTCATGCATCCTTTCAAAATCAATGTTTTACAAATATCTTTATTTGTGTCCTTTGGGCATAAGGCTTGGTGTGTCCAAAATCCTTCATCCTCAATAAGTGGCATGGGTTATAAGGTATCCTTGATCCTTGATACTAAATAACTCACCTGAATTTTGTATTGTTCACTCCCACCTACCTCCCTACATGAATCAAAGGATTATTAATGACCATATTTGATGCTACAACTAATATAAAAGGATTGTATTACCTAGAAGAAATTTTCATCTCAAGGGCATAGATTCAAATATATTTTCAACAATGGAGGATGAAGATGAATCGTACCACCATTAATGTGATGGTTGATATTTATCTCTCAATGGTCCTCACACTTGTTAAAAATCACCCATTCAATATATTTCATAGGATTTATGCTTTCTTACATGCCACATTCATGATATGTAATTCTTCCTCGATTCTCGAAGCTACTAGGAAATGAACAAAGTACTACATATGCTAGTTTATTTTCCAAAAAAAAAAAGATCAAACATTTATCTCTTCTTAGATATTTGATAATTTCTTCTCTCTACACAATTATAAGTATTAAGTGGATTCTAGGGCTTCAAATCCTACAAATATAGCCACCATTAAAGAGAATTTTTTTTTTAAATCACAAGAAGGGTAATATTATAAATGATTCATGTAACTGGATGTCTCCATGGCCTCATTTGTACACATTTAAGAGAATTCTATGCTTATGTTATATCTTGCCTCATGTGTGGATATAAATGTAATAGTGACTAGATGGATGGGATAACATTCTAATTTTTTACAAGCTTTGTAATGGTCTTTTCCTTATTACATATGGATTTTTATAGCTTTTTATAGCTTTGGGATGGATTACTAAGAATATTGTATTATTTGATATCATATTATGGTGTATTTTTATGAACTCATAGTCCTTTTGATTTCTTTGTATTGACCCTCATGGTTTTTTGTCACTTTGTAAACCAATGAGCAAGAATCAATATTAGAAGTAGTAACCTATGATAAGCTTAAACTAAAAAATATTACATGAATATATGAGGAGTAGGAAGTAGTTGGTATGCACCTCATGGTTCATTATTTCAACTAGTGAAAAGTCATCAATAATTCATAATTATTCAGTATCTTTGGAGAACCATGTTATTAATACTCACATCCTATAATTGTGTAATGGTGTGCTTATCATCTTAATAAGAGTTCTTATGTGTAATAGGTTATTATTTGGTCTAGTGACAACTTTTGGGACCAAGCATACATTGGTACTGCTACATGTTTTTTATTTACACATTTTTAGTTTTGATCAATCCTGTTAAGGATACCTCTAGGGAAGCCCTCCTTGGGTCTAGCTAACCCCAAAGTGAAGGAGATATTACCCACTCTCAATAAATTGGTTTAGTGTTTCCTTGTGTGAACATCATTTAGAGGTAAGTTGCTCTAAATCTGACACCTTGGTGCTTAGATAATGACGTAGCTATAGGGATTTGGAAACCTACAACTCTATACACCAATATGACTCAAGTTATTTGTTTTCCATATTAATATGTATCTATTAAATCCTTTAATGCATATGTTAGATGCATCTATTAGAGGTGAATATATGCATATAAAGTATAGTTAAGAATTGTCTTATTTTAGAATCCATATGTGATTTATTGGACTATAATATAGCTACCCCAAGTTTATGGATCGACTATCCTAGCATACTTTTAGAAATTTATACCAACTTAAAATTATCTTGAAACCTGCATGACATGCTTCTTAAGGGGTTTGACTGCTAAAGGATGATTTTATGTGTAGTAGGAACACTTATCCTTTCTTGACCACTTAAACATTGTCTTCCACATGCTTGGTGTGCCCTTCATGGGTTAGTACCACAAAAATACTATCAAATAAAGTTGAGGTATGCTTTTTAACATCTATTTCCGCTAAAAGGTGGGTTTAATCATGCTAGACATGCCCTTTCTTATTCTCTTTAACTCAAACACAACTTAGGCATATCAAGCATGCTTATATATGGTTTAGCCACTCCAAGATTGCTCTTCCCTAGTATTTACCATGGGAAACCACCTTGAAACATGCACACCAAGGGAATTTACCATTTTCTTCAATAGTTGGACAAAATTCATCATTTAGATAAGAATACTTTTGTTCACAACATATTTCTCCTTGTTTTAAAATATTAAATCAATAGATGGATTCAACAAAACTCATGAAAATGAATTCAAAAGGATGATTTTTGTAAGGGTGAAGCATAAATCTTTTTTTATTAGTGTTCTACCTTGTGTTAATTCTCATTATAATTTGATTCCCCTTTCTTAATAGTGTTGATAGTTTTATCTTCCTTTAGGGCTTGTGATTCATTGTGTGACCTTAGTTTCACCCACCCTATAGACCCTTGTTTTTCCCTCCAAGGTTTCATTTCTTTATTCTAATTACTTGCTATTTTTTCTCATTTAACAAATTAAAGAATAATTTATAGTGTTTTATCATTTTATTTCTCTTATCTATATTCCCTTATTTATGATATAAGCTACTTAGGACCCTAATCTACCATTGCAAAGGAGTTCTCATCTAAACCCTAACATGACTGCCTAATATAATGATAATGAGGTATTTTTATGCTTACATTAAGAACCAGTTAAACAATCATTAAGAGCAACATAGTTATGAATATATCAAAGAAAGATCTTGTTGTTACTATCCAATTTATTGTTGATGTAATTACTCATGCTCTATCTCCTCAGTAATTGGCTACTCCAAGATATTATTAGGTGCTCCATTTAGCACAAATACTCCAAGGTATGATTACTTTGTTGGTTTCTTCTAATGGTGTATCATCTCACCCATCATCCTCTTATGATCCTTCTCTCTCCATAATTATCCTTTTTGTGACCACTACCACTCATTTTGTTGCCACCAATTTGATCCTAAGAGTTTCCATCTCTACCTCTAGTGTTCCCTCTATTTTATTCTTCATTAGTTTTCCACTCACATTCACTCCTTCAACACAAATAATTCTTATTTTCATTTCACATAATTATAGCACTTGTTATATTCCTCCCTCTAACCTTATATCCACCTTGTTGCAAGATGATGTGTCCCTTGGTATCCTTGGTGCAATGTGGCACTTGGGTTCGTGACATGCCTTAACCACCTCTCGTGGATCTTGTATAAATCTGGTGGTTGTATCGGGCATTAACAAGTCAATCTTTTGGTGCAACGGCAACCACAAATGCAATAATTGGTATCAGAGTCGAGGTCATGGGTTTGAACCCCTCGCTTGTAGTGGAGGGGTTGTTGCAAGATAGTGTGTCCCTTGGTCTCCTTGGTGTAGCGCATCGCTTGGGTTAATAATATGGCTTAACCACCTTTCATGGATCTTGTATAAATCTGGAGGTTGTATTGGGCATTAACAAGTTGATCTTTTGGTGCAACGACAACCACCAATGCAACACACTTCACTTTATTACATGATTACTCATTCCACGACTATGATATTAAATCCTATTACATGTTTGGGCATCATACTTCCTTCATTATTTCATACACTCCCCATACAACTATTATTCCTACTTCTACCTTACATATTATATTGCATGACTTTTCCAAACTTAAGAAAAAAGTGTAATATGCCCTTTTTAAGAATATTTGGTTTGTGAATAATTAGTCTATTTATTAGTTTCCTTGTAGGCTAATTGGTGGGAAAGGGAGAACTCTAAACTTCCTCGAGACCACAAGATTGGTTAAGAAATGGTTTTGTTCATGCTAGTGATTTTAGATGGTCTTGGTAAGTCTCATGATGCTTTTAGAATGAAATTTTGACCTTTTGGGAGTTATATAAACTTCTTGGAGAAGCATGCTATTTTTAAATAGTCAACAAGTTGCTTCGGTTCATCATCCTAAGTCTTCAATGACATATTGGTAATGATCATAATTCCATATTTATCTCATTAAAATGTTTTGTGTAACTTGGATGATTTATTTAAATATTTATTACTTAAGTTGTCTAAAGGTGAAAATATTAAAAAGGTAACTAGGTGTAATTATCTATTAAAATGTATTTTAAGTTGTGCCACCAAGGGGACACCTAGTCACAAGGGGGTATTTTTACACATGATGAATTATTATTTATTTTGAAAAGTGATCTTGTGGAGGAAAAATAGATTTTTTTCTTTTTCCCTCTATAATGTTATAAAAAGGGATTGAGAGCTAATTTGAGAGGTTAGCCATGTTCGGGAGATCCATATTTTTGTTGAAATCACATATTTTTAGAAAATATAATGATTTAAGCCTTTAAAAGTTCCATTTAAAGGATTCCAATTGAAGAGGGTTTGATCAAACCACCTTAGACCAAGCCCCCTTGGATAGAACCCCGCTAGTTTTAAACCAAACTTATAACGGAGTCTCCTTTACGCCTATCAAAATGCTGATAAAAACCACTTTTGATTTACCTTTTGGGGGAAAAAATGAATTCACTTAAAATTTATTTTTTTGTATGTATTCCTTATTATAAGCTTCCAAAAAATTATAATTTTAATTAAATTTAATTTGATTATTATATTTATTTTTTATTTCTTGTGAATGTAGGTTTTTCACTGAAAATAAAGATCTTTGTTCTACACATATGGAAAAATAGTAGATTATCAAAAAAAAAATTGAAAAATATGAGTGCACCAGATATTAAAGTCCTTGATCCAACAAAAAAATAAAAATTTAATTTCAATACATACAAAAAAAGTTACACGTTATACGGTCCACCTATGTCTGAATTGTAATTGGTTTGACTTTGAAACTTTATTAAGGAAAAAATATTCAATAAAACACTATCTAACCAATTGGAAGCACTAGATATCAGAGTTACAAATCTAAATTCAAAAGAATTATAATTTTATCCTTCATGGAAAAAAATTTATGCATTATACGATGAGTGTCACTCCTTAAAAATGTTGTTTTCTGAAAAAAACTAGTTTTCGAGGGAGATGGAAAAAGAGGTGCAATCTGATTCCAAAAATTTTGAAAAAAATATATTTAGAATCTACAGACAAAATTTCATGAAACTCTAGTTTCCATCATCTTCAAATTCCTCATGGTTGAGCCACTATAGGTGCCTGAAAGTGAAGATTTAGTTAGAAAAAAAATTTAGTGTCCAGTTTGGCCAAAAATTATAAACCACTATTGTGGGATCACGATATGATATTGAATTTTATACAAAGATAATCTATGTTCATCTCAATTTTTCTTGAGGATAAAAACCCTCTCAAAAATACTAGTTTCGGGGGGGGAATCCCCTTAGCTGGTTAGAGTGATTTCATCCAAGAATCACCAATATACCTACAAGTGAAGTATCTGGTTGATTGTTGAAGATGGTTCAATTGATGTGTTTTGAATGCCTAATATTTTTGGTGTTGTTTGTGAATAGTTTTTTATGAAGTTTTGAAGGGGCAATTGAGAGGATTTGTTGTTAGTTGTACCTCTCCTAGTGTAGTTTGTACACTTCTAGATATTGGTCGTACTTCCCTATATAGGTCGTACCAACTGAGGATGAATAAAAGAAAGGTGAAATTTTATGTGTTCCCTATAGTTTTTTATTGTTAAGGGTTATATTTTTTTCTAATCATTCAGTTTGAGGAAGGTTATAAGGAGGTCATACTAGTTGCAAGGAGGTCATACCTGTTAAGGGAGGGTGTGTAAGTTTTCAAATTGAAACTGTTCTTTTTGGGGTTTTTCAAATGGTTTGGTGGAATTTGATGGGTCACACCATATTGGCAGGCCATACATGCAATAAGTGTTATTTACATATAGATATTTACTTCCTTATAATTTAAGTTATATTTCATGTATATAGTTTCAGGACGTTTGAGATGGGTTTTGGATCTATAGGAGTTACAATGTAAATTATAATTTTTGGAGGATCTTATAATTTTTTCAATGTTAGTCAAATTCTATAATCAATAATTTTTAGTGTGCTCTCAGTGTGTGTTTAGTTTTTATTTGACAATCTATCAATAGATTTGAGTGGTATCAAACCCAAAATCAACATTCTAACATCATCTATGTAACACCCTGCCACGTAACCCTAGAGAATGACGCAAACACAACAAAAACATAGCAAAAAAAAATTAAAAAGTGTAATAATAACATGTAATGTGAACTATACTTAATGCATACATCATCTAAGGTACGCAACAATGCTTAAATTAAAATCCCAATATACAAAAGTAAACTAATCCATAGCATATAAAATTAATCTCATGATATAAATAACATACATCCAAGCATTAAATTCATCTCATAAGATACAAAGTACATTTATGAATCATTCAAAGATTGCATACATTCCATAAAGTAGTTACAATGCTCATTTCCAAAATGAGGTAGTTCATACAATAATGTTACAATTACAATGATACAAGAATCCTCCTCGAATACAAATGAGGAGTAGTACATATACAAAGTATCCAACTAATACAAAAGAGCATAAGAGATAGTACAAAGCAACTAGTACACGCGAGTTCTCCAATCTGGAAAATCCTGCCATCACGAACAAGAAATGGGAACCCAATGGTGTATGGTGCACATTCCACCCAACCAAGTGGTACCCAAAGGCCCACCCCCCATGCTAGGAGATAGTAAAAGGGCTCCCTAGGGAAAACCAACAACCTCTAGACACAGGGAAACTCAAGACTAAACTACACAAGTACAATACATAACATGAAGGTTCCATTGCTTCCAGAGTAAAAGAATCAAGTACATCAACTAAATAATAAAACCGTTGTCATAGGTGGAGTGTCATCACAAAGTTGCATGGGTTACCTTGACGAATATTCCTAGGCTTCAGCCCCCATCTTGGGTTACCCTAGTAGCCTCTCATGACCCCTGGCCCCACATGCAAACCGATGCGGAATTAAATATCTTTCAAAAGGACAAGATAATGATCGTGTCATTCTAGGCCTTCTCGACTCATCCCAAGTCTAAAAAATCCCTTGAGCCCATGAGTGAGGCACAATTAACAAGTTATATGATTTAAGCTACCCTTTCCCCTAATACATTTATTTAATTTCCACTTAATTATCTAACTCTCACATGAGTTACCCTGGAACCACTTTGTGTGTTGACCCCCAATGAGAGCCACTCCCCTATTGACAACACAAGGATCTAATCCACAAACCAAGGGTAAACACAGTGCACAAAAAACCAAAAATAGATATCAACCATAATGTAAGAAGCAACACATCCTCATTCGTAGTAACCGGGTGATTAATTGAAACAACCAAGTGCACTACCCAAGGGATACAAAGGGCTGAATCATAAATCACAATAACCCCCTCATAAAACATCATCTAGAAGACTTAAAAACTCAACAAACCAATTTCCTTAATTTAGTGAACAAAAGAGATCACAATTTAATAAATAACTTAGGAAAGTATTAAGTACTATCATTGGGATTTCCTAAATCCAATTTCCATTTCAAGAAAACAATAATACATTGCCAAAATTAATCTAACTTAATGCAATGTCATTTACAGATAATAAAGAAAATTAAATCTAATTATTTAAATCAATTTCCCAATTACATCAATCTAAAAATTCAATTTCCTCTTTTAAATCATTTCATTCTAAAATTATCTAATTCATGCATTTGCATGTATTTATCATAATAAAATATCCATTTTATATATATACATATATATTCAAATATATATATATATATATATATTTAAAATAAAATTACAATTTTCATACAATTACAATATATATATATACACATATATAAATATACATATAATGAATATATATACTTGTATACATATATACATATATATATAAATATATATATATATATATATTATATTTTAAAACTTAAAAAATAATAATAATAAAACCAAAATTGAAATTGCAAATAAACAGGCCGATGAAGTTTATTGGGGAGAGTTGTTTTACATAGCCGAACCCCACAATGGAGGGTGTGGCCTGTGTAGGCAGCGTCGACGCTGCCTGTGAAGGCAACGTAGGGCGCTGCCCCACAGTCCACCTCCCCTATGGGGACGACTGTGGGGGTAGCCCCCAACACCCCCCCAAAACATTACATACAACCTTAAATTTAAACCTGTGATTTTTATTAATCATTGTACATATTTTAAATCCAGAATTTCTTAATACAAATTTTCAAAATGAAAATTCTACAGGGATTAATATATTAATTTTCACAATTTTTTTCTACAGGAAAAGATTTACAGATTTACCAGAGGTTTTCACTTTTCCAGTCAAATAAAATTAATTGGGAAAACAAAACAAAATGATAATCTTCTACAGGAAGATCTTTTCCCATACAATCAAGATTTTCCCCAAATTTTAATAGGAAGATTTTAAATCTATTCCTACAGGGATTTCCAAAATTCTCTATTGTTTTCCCTCTGGGTTTTCTATTGTTTAAAAACTAGCATATATATATTAAAATATATAAATATACATATATAAATATATATATATAGATTTGTCAACATGAATACATCAATTGGGAAAATTTTCACAATTTTTTTCTACAGGAAAAGATTTACAGATTTACCAGAGGTTTTCACTTTTCCAGTCAAATAAAATTAATTGGGAAAACAAAATACGCCGAGAGATATCCTTCAGGAGCCTATAAAAATTTGATTAAAAAATAGGCGCCTCGAGAAGGATATCTCTTGGCATATTTTATATATATTATTATTAAAATAATATATGTATATGCTAGTAGCAGTCGCGGGGCAACACATAACATGAATTAATATATTATTATATTATATTATTAGATATACAATAATATTAAGATAAATAATATTATAGTATAATAATAATATTATATTATATGAATTAATTATACTAATATATTTTATTATATTATTAGATAAATAATATTTTAGTATATTTAATATAATAATAATATTATATTATATGAATTAACTATACTATATTATTTTATTATATTATTAGATAAATAATAATATTTTAGTGTATTTAGTATAAAAATTTAATATAATATAAGTTAGAGTTAGGCGTCAAACAGGGTTAGGTTCAAAATTTTATTAGGGTTAGGGTAAAGAGATATATTTAGGATTAGGGTTAGGTTAAGATTGATTAGGGTTAGTCTTAGGGTTAAATTTTAAATAAGGTTAGGGTTAGTCCTAAAATAAGATTATGAATTATGGAATATAGTTATGGTTAGTGTTATAAATAGAATTAGGGTTAGGGCTATAATTAGAATTAAAGATATGGTTATGAGTAGGGTCAAAATAGGGCTTGGTTTCAATTAGGGTGAGTGTTCAATTATAGTAAGGGTTCAATTTGGTTATGATTTTATAAATGATAAAATTTGGTTAGGATTAGAGTTAAAATTGGGATTAGGGTTGGGGTTGTCATCATGAATAGGGATTAGGGTTAGGGTTAGTGTTAGGGTTAGGGTTAGGGTTAGGGTTATCATCACAAATAGGTTTATCATCATGAATAGGATTAGGGTTAGGGTTAGGATTAGGGCTAGGGTTAAGGTTATGGTTATGGTCAGGGTTAGGTTTATTATCACGAATAGGTTTATCATCATGAATTTGGATTAGGGTTGTCATCACAAATATGGATTAGGGTTAGGGTTAGTGTTAGGGTTAGGGTTAGAGTTATGGTTAGGGCTAGAATTAGGGTTAGGGTTAGGATTAGGGTTAGGGTTCGAGTTATGGTTATGGTTAGGTCCTAATCCTAATCTTAATCCTAACCCTAACCCTAATCCTAACCCTAACCCTAATCCCTATTCGTGATGATAACCCTAACCCTAATCCTAACTCTAACCCTAATCTTATTCATGATGATAACTCTAACCTTAATCCTAACCCTAAACCTATTTGTGATGAATTAATATATTAGTTTATTATATTATTACATATATACTTATATTATTAGGGTTATGGTTAGGATTAGGGTTAGTGTTAGGGTTATGGTTAGGGTTAGGGTTAGGGTTAGGGTTATCATCACGAATAGGATTAGTGTTAGGGTTAGAATTAGGGATATAATTAGTGTTATCGTTAGGGTTAGGGTTATCGTCATGAATAGAATTAGTGTTAGTGTAAGGGTTATCATCAGGAATAGGGATTAAGTTTAGGATTAGTGTTAGGGTTAGAAATAGGGTTAGGGTTAGGATTAGGGTTAGGGTTAGGGTTAGGGTTAGGGTTACGTCCTAATCCTAATCTTAATATTAATCCTAACCCTTTCCCTAATCCTAACCCTAACACTAACCCTAACCATAACCCTAACCCTAATAATATAATTATACATCTAATAATATAACAAAATAATATATTAATTCATCATGAATAGGATTAGGGTTAGGGTTAGGGTTAGGGTTAGGATTAGGGTTAGGGTTATTATCATGAATAGGGATAACCCTAACACTAACCATAACCATAACCCTAATCCCTATTCGTGATAATAACCCTAACCCTAATCCTAACCCTAACCCTAACCCTAATCCTATTTGTGATGAATTAATATATTATTTTGTTATATTATTAGATGTATAATTATATTATTAGGGTTAGAGTTAGGGTTAGGAATAGTGTTAGGGTTAGGGTTGGTTTAGTGTTAGGGTTATGGTTATGGTTATGGTTGGGTTTATCATCATGAATTTGGATTATGGTTATCATCACGAATAGGGATTAGGGTTAGGGTTAGTGTTAGGGTTAGGGTTATAGTTATGGTTAGGGTTAGAATTAGGGCTAGGGTTAGAATTCAAGTTAGGGTTAGTGTTAGGATTCGGGTTAGGTCCTAATCCTAATTTTGATCTTAATCATAACCTTGACCCTAATCCTAACCCTAACACTAACCCTAACCATAACCCTAGTCGTAACCGTAACCATAACCGTAACCCTAACACTAACCCTAACCCTAATCCCTATTCGTTATGATAACCCTAACCCTAATCCTAACTCTAACGTAATCCTATTCATGATGATAAGCCTATTCGTGATAATAACCCTAACCCTAATCCTAACCCTAATCCTATTCGTGATGATAACCCTAACCCTAACCCTAACCCTAACCCTAATCCTAACCATAACCCTAATCCTATTCATGATGATAACCCTAACCCTAATACTAACCTAACACTTACCCTAACCCTAATCATATTCGTGATGATAACCCTAACCCTAACCATAACCATAACCCTAACCCTAACCATAACCGTAATCTCCATTCGTGATGATAATCCCAACCCTAATCCTCATTTTGACTCTAACCCTAACAAAATTACTATATTTATCATTTATAAACATATGCATAACCATAACCATTACCCTAACCCTAACCCTAACCCTAACCATAACCATAACCATAACCATAACCCTAATCCCTATTCGTGATGATAAACCTATTTGTGATGATAACCCTAACCATAACCCTAACCATAACCCTAAGCCTAACCCTAATCCTTACCCTAACCCTAATCCTAAACCTAGCCCTACTCCTATTTGTGATGATAAACCTAACCCTAATCCTAACCCTAACACTAACCCTAACCCTATACCTATTCATGATGATAATCCTATTCGTGATGATAACCCTAACCCTAACCATAACCATAATCGTAACCATAACCCTAACACTAACCCTAACCCTAGCCGTAATCACTATTCATTATGATAACCCTAACCATAACCCTAACCCTAATCCTATTCGTGATGATAAACCTAACCCTAATCCTAACCCTAACACTAACCCTAACCCTAATCCTAACCTTAATCTTATTCGTGATGATAATATTATTCGTGATGATAAACGTATTCGCGATGATAACCCTAACCATACCCATAACCCTAACCCTAACCCTAATCCTAACACTAACCCTAACCCTAACCCTAACCCTAACCTAAATCCATATTCGTGATGATAAACCTATTTGTGATGATAACCCCAACCCTAATCCCAATTTTAATTCTAACCCTAACCAAATTACTATATTTTATCATTTATAAACCTATCCCTAACCATAACCATAACCTTAAACCTAACCCTAACCCTAACCCTAACCCTAAACCTAAACCTAACCCTAATCCTAACCCTAACCGTAACATTAATCCCTATTCATGATGATAAACCTATTCGTGATGATAACCCCAACTCTAATCCCAATTTTAACTCTAACCCTAACCAAATTACTATATTTTATCATTTATAAACCTATCCCTAACCATAACCTTAACCCTAACCCTAACCCTAACCATAACCCTAATCCCTATTCTTGATGATAACCCCAACCATAACCTTAACCCTAATTGAACCCTTTTGAACCATAGTCCTAATTGATCCCTAACCCTAACCTTATCCCTAATTTAATCTTAATCCTAATTGATCCTTAACCCTAACCCTAACCCTATCTTGTATTGAACATTAACCCCTAATTTTAACCTTGATCTAACTCCAATCACCCTAACCCTAACTCCAAGGTTTATCTTAGAATTCTAACTGAACCTTAACCCTTATTTTAAGATAAAATTTATTGTGCATTAATTTTTTAAATATAAGTATGGTAGTTTTAATATATTAATTTAAAAACTTATTTTTATGTGTAATAATAAATTTATTAAATTTTGTTTGTATTTAATTTTATAATTTTAAATTTATTTTAGATGTGCACTTATTATGGAAAGCTTTTATATTAGATTGTATATCTAAGTTGTATTTTTGTAAAATAATTTCTTTAATAAAATCTTAAATTTAAAATATTTCTTTAGGGATATACATTAATTTTTAAAATAGAATATGAATGATTTTTTATTTTTGCAATGCTTTCATTTTTTTTTTAAATATTGAATAATTTTTTATGAATGATATTTTCTTTTTATTTAGATTTCTATTTTTAGTTTTAAATACATTAATCTGGAATTTTTAAAAAGAAGTTTCTAAAATTTTAAAACTTAAGTATGAAAAAAAGAAATTTCTAAAATTTTGAAACTTATTTTAATATGCAAAGCAAAATTTCTTTCATACTCAAGTTTCTAAATTCTAAAAGCTTCTTTCATACTTAGGTTTTTAAATTTAAGAAACTTCTTTTTACAACTAATGGATATTTCTTTTAAAAAGATCTACGATATTTTATTTTTTAACTATATTAATTTAGAAACTTACTATTATATGAAATAGTGAATTTAAAAAATATATATATTTTTTGTATACTTAATTTTCTATTTTATACTTATTTTTTAAAATTTTCTATTTCATACTTTATTCTCTATTTCAACTTAATTGCATTGTATAGTTTATATTTTATTTTCTATTTTCTATTTTTTTTAACTGATGAAAGATATAATTATTTGAGTATGTTATTCCTTCAAACCACATAGTACATTTGTATCTAAGATTTATTTTTTTCTAATTAAATAATTTAATATAGTTTTTAACGCCTTCTCTGAGTGGTTTTTAACACCATAAATTCTATCCTTATACAGGCATAGACGCCTTTATTATGTCAAAAAATGTCATTCTACAATTCCTTGCAATTCGCATGCCCATCATAACTGGCGGCTCTAATACCATTAAATGCATCTTTCTTCTCTGCCTTTGCATACCGATACTGTAGCATCATTGAGCATCATTGAACAAGTTGCAGAGGCCTCCTTATTTGACTCGTTCATGAACTCTAGATCTCCTCACACAAAACCCCTAAAAAATGCAAGACTATCATCATAGAGAAAGATAAAACAAAAATGTGAGCACTTAAAAAAAATTGCTTGCACTGCAAGGTAATGGAATCACTACGCCATAAAGGAAAATCACCTAAAGTCGTGGCAAGTTTGTCTGTGGTCTTCACATTTCTATGCATCTACACAGAGAATAAGGAAACAAATTTTATTCCTCTGAATCACATGCTGAAATATAAGGAAAAAACCAAAAATCTTCAGAAGCTTAAATTATGTACTACCTCGAGAATAAGGAAACTCTGAAATCATCATACTTACAATTTGTTATTAATATGGCTATCAATGGGTATCATAAACTTGTGGAGTATTTTGTTCATTCTTGGAAACCATCATAATAAACGACAAAGATGAAAAGCAAAAACTAACTTGCATAATAGCAGATGCCTGGACATGCTTGGGCCTGCAGATAGTGGTCGAACTCCATCATATTTCACTGGTAGCTTTCCATACATTACTTGTTTCCACCTTCGCCATCCGCTATTTCAGTCCAAAGCTTATCTCCCTTGGGATTCTTCCTTCTGATGCTAAAATAAATTATGTGGTTTTTTCTTTAATTTGGTTATACAACTTTTTGTTTTGTCGAAGACAATCTGTAACTGATGTTGTTGAAGGATTTGATTCAAAAGTATCTTCCCTCTATTCTGTCGCTGCTGTCTGCTCATCTGCCATGGTTTACTGGAGGTGAATACTTGTTTAGGCATGGGATTCTCTTAGCAATCTACGCATTTCTACTCTCCCCAGATTACTTGAAAAGAGTCACCCAAAATCATCTAAATCTCCTGGCAGCAAATAATAACAGCAAAGGGAAATAAAAAGGTAAAAGAGAAGTGAAGTCATCAATGTCAAAACAGCACAACAATACCATGCAGTGAGACTATTTAATTTTCTCATACCTATAATAGCATTTGTGTTGAAACGAATTAACATCATCATAAGGTGGAAACACAAACTAACCTGTGAATGTTCTTCTAACTTCTGTGATCTAGTAGTCTTCCTTCATCTCTACTTTCTAGCACGCATCCTCCTTACATTCATAACTATCTCCATATATAGAGAGAAAAGAACCTTCTAAATCGGCACTCTACCAACGTTTCCTATTTTCTTCCATGCAATCGTTACTTGACTCTTCGACTTGCAGCCTCTGACTGGTCCACTTAATGTTTGTAATCGCTTACATGTCAATTTGAAATGGTCAACGTGTGCTTGACAGTTGTCTAATTGTAACTGCCATTTCTTTTTTATGTACTCGGGTCTTTTGATCCCTTGCTGTGACTGATAGAACACCTCTCGGCATAATAAATAAAAAATTAGAGAGGCTATCTAATTTCACTATAAAATTTTCTACATAAGCTCTAATATTTTCACTACAATTTATCAAACACATCAATCTTTTAAATCTACAAAAACAAATTAAAGCTTCTACACAAATAACATATACTTCTTGTACAGACAATCTTTCCAATTTGCATAACAATAAAAATAATATAAAGAACCTTTTTCCGAAAGCTTGAGGAAATGAAGTTTGAAGTAGAGCTTCGCCTTCAAATTCCAAATTTCCAAAGCTTCCCCCAAAATATCACTTTTCCAGAAAGTTGAAAACAATACCAGAGCCCAAAAATCTTCTCAAGTGCTTCCTCCTCAATTTTCAACAACCTCTACAAAATATATTTTTTCATTCTCATGAAGTAACCTCTTTCCTCTTTCAGTTAATGCAAATATTCTCTCCGAGAATTAATTCCTATCTAGTATGTTTTAATTAATTTTCTAACACATGTCAAATATAAAATATCTTTTAACCATATCACAGATATTTCCTCTTTTGATAATTACAAGATTTTATGCAATTTATAATTCAAATTCACATAATAATTTCTAATTAAATTTAATCACTTTATAAAATAAATCTCAAAGATTAAATTAGTTTACAAAATAAAATAAATTTAATTAATTAAATCAAGTAGACAGCTTCTAACAATATTAATTAAATAATCACTTAAAACCATTATAAGCATTAATTAACATTAATTTCTCATAGAACATACCTTGCAAAATAAATACACAACAAGGCAAATGTAGAAAACATAGCAACTCACCAAAACCAAACAAGGTCTGATGACACACTATGACTAGGGTTGTGGCTTGACAAGGAAACCCCGTTACTATCTCTCAATCAACTATTCCATTGGGCAATGGAAACACTCAAACCTATGCATCTAGGTGGAGTTGATGTCATGTACCTGTAATCCTGCAATAAAACATATGTCGTATATGTATATAGATCATAAACAATCACATCGTGAAAAGAAAATCCTGGAATCACAGGGTGCTCGCAAGCGAGTGATGCAATCTCATTCCCTTCACCAATAGAGTATCACATCAAAACTGACAAAACTAAAACATCAATTAACTACATATAAGCATATATCAATATCAACTTAAATAGTCAACTATGCTAACCAGAAAGCATGTCATAAACAATAATCATCCATAAGGTGTACCATCACATCACAAAATAAAAACCATCATCGCTCCAATGTCAGCGATCAAATAACAACATAATATCATGGTCTATCAAAGTAAAAGCAATGTCTGAAAATATAAGCAAATCGGAGGGGCACTACAATCTATCTAAGGTATACCTATAAAAGTCAAAAATTAGCTCGATACCCAAGACTGCCTACAAAAATAATGAAAACCCTCTATAAGAGAGTATGCAAGAATATGAGCTTTCTTGATATTAAGACCTATCAAAATGATGATGAGGTATGAAGTATATTACAAAGTGTACAATGACCTTCCTTATATAGGCAAGGTTGAGAATAGGATTGAACATGATTGTGACATGTGTCTTAATCCTATGACATGAGATGACTAACAAACTAACAACCTAGGAAACAACGCATAAAGCTAGATAAAATAAGTTCTAAAAAATCCAACTAAGACTTCTAGAAATAATCTTATATCCTAAGTAAACTTAACATGTGAATAAGTCCCCTAAGTCCCTTGCAAGATAGATTACTAGGTACAAGGCATATATTCACACTAACACCCCCTTAAGTGCAACTTAGGGAGAAGATTATTATGCAAATGATGCAAAAAAGATTCAAAGATGGGTCCCGGATACTAGGAAATTTTAGGTACACATGTACAAATGTAAATGAAATCTCTCATAAATAGAGAAAACGAGAAAATCTAGTGGGACAAAAATCCTCTCCAAAAGAGAGAAAAAAAGAAAATCAAGTGAGGAAGGATCTGTCACATATATACATGACAAAATCCCCCCATAAGAGGGAAAGAAAGAGACTACATAGCCCCCCCATAATGAAGTAGCTCCAAAACCACTAAAGAATGTATGAAGAAAAAAGAGAATAAAATGCCTACAAACAATATATCTCCCCTTGGGAAGAAAAAGATCCAATGGTCGATGCTAAAGAAACCTCATCTTCATGAAGAAACAAGAGGGAAGTAGCCTCAAGAAATAAATCTCTAGAAGATGTGTCAAGAGCCTCTGAAGACGCCTCAACAAAATTAGGTGTTACCCCAATCAAGGAAGAAGACAAAGAATGTGAAGACTCAAGAGAAACTCCCAAAGATGAATGATCAAAAAGGAGAGAAACCCCCTCAAGAAAGTCCTCCAAATCTATTGAAGAAGTATGACAAACCAATTCTAATATACCTATCATGAAACCATCCTGCAAGTACAAATCTGGAAAACCAAAAGTATCTTGCTCATCTGAAGCCTTAGTCAAATCTGAAGAAGTAGAAGAAGATGCAACCTCATTACATGGCTGATGAATAGCGAGGTTCAACCATCCACCAAAACCTTCATGTGAATTACTACCCATACTAGAGCTAGGAGAGTGATCCCTAGAACATTCACCATCAAGAACAAAATGAGAAAAGTAATAGATCTTTTCCTGACGATTGGCCCTACCCACTACAACAAGGTGTTTGGTATCCAAATCTCTAATGAAGACTAAATCTAGAGTGAACTCAATAGATTTACTAGTTTGTGTTATCTAATTTACTAAAAGAAGATTGTGCTTAATATCAAGAATATAAAACACATTATTAAAGCTACCATGTGGCACATCAATAACCCCTTTACCAACTACATCAAGATAAACATCATTAGCCATCAAGATCCTCATAAGTGAAGTATCCTTCAAAGATGAAAACCTATCACATTGGTCTGATATATGATAGGAGGCTCCAGAGTCAATAATCCAATTATTAGACTCCTCAACATGTGGTACAATTAGAGCATGTCCTTTCATTTTAGAATCATTGATCATATCACTCCCATTGGAAATTCCTACAATACCAACTGTGTGTGGAGTAGATGTTGATTGAGAAGAAGATGATGATGAACTTTTAGACTTAGAAGGAAAATAAATGTTATGTTCTTTTAAGAGTTGCCTCATTTCATCTAATTCTTTCTTGTAACAAGTTTGTTCACCATGCCTTGGTTTTTTACAATAACCACATTTAGTCTTCTCCTCCTTAGGTTTTTCCTCTTTAGAAGAGGTGGGAGGTTCTTTAGATTTTGCCTTAGGTTTAAACTTTTTCTTTCCTTTATCTTTAGATGATGATGAAATCAAAGCACAATTCTTAGCATGTGTATCAAGTTGACTAATTTTTGCTTGTTCTCTAGTCAACCTATCACAAAATGTCTCAAAAGAGGGCATTACAAAAGAATCACCTAAACCATCCATTGTAGCATACAAGGAAGTAGAAAAGTATGCAAATGAACCTTTCAACATAGACAAAATAAAAAAATACACTCTTTATCAGTTTTATCTTTTCCACATTCTACCAATTGAGATCTTAGTGATTTGAATTTTACTAAGTAGTCTTCAATTGTGGGAAATGCATCTGTATAAAGTGAAGCCAATTCAACCTCCAATTGTGTGGAACATACCTCACTAACTGAACCAAAGAGATCCTTGTACTTATCCCATACCTTCTTAGGAGTTGTGCATTCCTCAATATGAAAGAATAAACTATCTGAAACATGCAGTGTAATTAAACCCGTAGCTTCATCACATTTATTCCTATAAGAAAATATTTCATATTCTCTAGTAAAATTAGGTTGGTGATCACTCAATGTAGACCACAAACCCTTTGACCAATAAAATCTTTGCATTTTTACCCTCCATGTGTGATAGTTATGAGGTGTTAATACTTAAAATCTTGGTTCATCCATGAGGTCAACAAGTACCAAGAGTGCAATATGGACAAACTGATATTAAACCTCCCAAATCTAATAATACAACTAAAAATAAATGCCCCCCCCCACAAATAGAACTTCTACAAGAGATAGGATGTCCAAGTTATGAAGCAGAAAGTAAATATGCAAAAATCTGAATAAATCACACTTAGGACTGAATTTGAAAAAAGTACATGAACCAAATGAAAGAGCTCATGAATACCTTCCAAATGCAACTTGAATCACCAAAATCGAAGAAGCTAGCAAAAAGTTATGAGCTCGGAGGTCCAAAGGGGAGATTTGACTTAAGTTTCCAATAATTTGTAATTATAGCAAAATCTAGCAAAAATAACTACACCACTATGAAGTATATGGAACCAGCTTTCCGTAGATATCTTGTTTGCAAAATTTTGATATCGTGGCAAAAAGTTGTGTAAAATTGAAAAAAAGACCTGCTTGAGGCACTCCGTAGGCTAAACAAGGGCAAAAAATTAGGTCCTAGGGCTAAAAAAAGTTGGCACTTGCTCGTTCATATGACCAACCGCTTGTCTAAGGCAAAAAAAAAGTTGTTTTATAAACTGCTGTCACCTTGTGCGGCGGGTTTGGGCGGAGCCACCTGGAGTGGTGGCTCAAAAGGGGAGGGGATAGTGGGATTGCGCCCAACAAACAATCAGTTTTGCAATATTAAAACAAAACCTTATATTATAAAATATTGCCAATAAAGTCTTGGTATCATATGTAATAAAGGACGTCAACTATGATGTGGCACCTAGTTGGCCCAAACTATTGACCAAATAAAACTTTAATATATAGTTTTTTAAAAAAACTTTTATATTAATAAAAAAACTTGTGATGTGTACCTTGCATAGGCCGATATGACAAGGGGGAAAACAAAGAATAATAGACCTACAAGATAATAAATTGTGTATTGAGCTTGACAAGGGAAAAAGGTTGTCGATAGAATTTTATGTCATCGGTGGAGGAGATTTTTTGGAGCCGATGGAGAAAGAATCGATGGTAGAAGCCATCAGCAGTCCAAGGTTGGCAATACACACAAACTGGCGAAGAATTAAACGCACGGGTTGTCAACAATAAATGTTGGCGTACCTCTGAAGTTTGCTAACAAGACGGACAAAAACCTATGGACAGGTCAGTTGTCAATGCCAACATGACCCTGCACAGTTGATGGTACAACTCTTGCCTCTACAAAATATTTTTTAAACCAAAGAATTATTTGATAAATGCCCAAAAATGTTTTACAAATAATTGCCCAATGAGTAAAAAAAATTAATATTCCACAGATAATTTTTAGCTTTATTTTAAAAAAAAAGTCCTAACAAATATAAATTCAAAAAATTAAATAATATTTTATGAAAAATCATACCGTACTTGTGGGTTGTATGGCATACCCGAGTAAGAAAAATTGCCTCAGGAATAGTTGATGTTGAACATAGGTGTATTATATATCAATCTTCATCTCTCAGTCCCTCTAAAAATGATGTCAAGGTCAGATTGGACTGAAAATACACCAAAAGCTCTGCTACTCCTAAATCTTGCAAATCTTCAAACCCTCATAACTTTGGCAAAAAATATCAGATCTAGGCGAAACAAAAGTCATTCTTGACTTTCTCAACTACCCTGAACTCAAATCTGAGCTCAGATTTCCTCCAACATGAGCCAAAAGTGACTTTCCATGAAATCCCACATATAGAGACAACCTCAAATATGGTATTTTTTCAAGTTTTTTTGATTCTCAAGTTCACCATTCGGTGCAAGGGAAGAGCATACTCAACTTTACTAAAAGTAACCTAGATCTCTCACTAGCAATAGCTCAACCCTTAGATCTGAGAAGGTTTTTGCAAGTCTTGGCTCTGATACATGTTAACACAAGGATTTGCACCCGAATTTAAGCTGAAAAGCTCGATAAATCCTGTGCACATGGGACTATTCTCAGGTTGTGGGTATCCTATGGTGAGAATAGACCTCCAAGTTTTGGGCTGGTTCCCTTTGGATTTTCTTGTAAAACTAGGTTTTCTAACAGAGGTAAAGGATAGAAGGATAAAGTAAAAATAAAACAGGAAAGTAAGGTGATTCACCAATTGTCAAAAAGACTTGCAACTTTGATAAACTTTACAAAAAAACTCAATAAAGCTATGTGATCACAACTCAGAAACTTATGCCTACATAAATGATTCTAAGAGTAAGGCTTAAATTTATGCTAAGAGTAAGGAAAACAATAATGTTTTCACAGGATCCCTAAACATGAGACTTAAAGCACAAACTGAGACCTGCACTATAACATAATATCTTATGCATTTAGTATTGGAGGAATTGAAGAAATAATGAAAGAATTCAATATTTAATCCTATAACTCACAACAATTACTAAAGAACACAGAAAAATAGAGAAGGAAATAAGCTTCTTTATTGAAAAATAAGAAGTATCTGCATTACAAATCTGTAGATCTCACAAGAAAATGAGTTATAAAGTGTGAATAATGCTCTCACAACAATCTCCAAACCAAGAACTAACTACAATAATGAAAGAAGAGAGAGACTTATTGAAAGAGTCTCAAAATTCGAAATTGAATTTTGGCTCCAAAAGTTGATGTGTTGTCAATCCTCTCCTCCAAATAAGGCATGCAATTGCCAACCAACTCCAACAAGAGTTGTTAAAGTTTGAACAACTTTGTAGGTCGTATACAAAAGAAAATCCCTCCAAATCAAGCTCAAAACTGAATGTAACAAGATGTTTTCTGCCTCAAATCACTCCTTCACTCATGTCAAGTCAAAAGCAACTCATAACTGAAGTCAAACACCTGATTGTCTTCCAAAATCCCTGATTTTCTCAACATGTTGGCCCTGATTTCTCAACCATCTCTATGACTCATATAAGAGCTTTAAAGTTCAACTTGAACTCCTTTGACTAAGTCTTATAATTTGAAATGACACTCAAATTATTTTTCATTTGCATTTCAAAATATCATTTATTCAAAAATGATTTATAATTCATCATTTTGAATAAAGATTACAATTTTGAAATGAATGCAAATAACAAAGGCCTAATTTCATCATTTGAATAATATAAGGTATTTTATTTGCATTTGACAAATAACATTTACTTGAAAGTGATTTATAATTATCACTTAAAAAATAAAGTTTTACATTTAAATTCAAAATGCAAAAATAAAAACCTTATGTTAAAACCAACCATAAAGAATTTAATGGTTAAGCTTAAAGTCTTATGAAATATTTAAAAGACTTAAAATATTTCAAAGGCAAAACATGCCACGGGTTGTTAATATGAATAAAGTTCTAAATAAAACTTAGGCAAAAATATTGCCTCTTTACTCCATCGACCTTTCTAGGGTCTTAACCCTAAAATGAATGAAAATATTCACATTTCATTTTGTTCTATATTCTGGAGGCTTCAGCTGGAAGAAGTAGCGTCGCCATTGTCTCTCAAACCCTAGCACGTTTTTGTTGGTTTCCACCAATTTCGAGCCATTTTCTGAGATTTTTTGGAAGATCAGAGGCAGAAAAATGAAGGTAAGTGGATTTGTTTCCAGAAATCTGGAAAAAGTTGTATTTTAAAAGCTTTTGAAAGCTTAACTTGTTGCGTCCTCTGTGTTTTTCTGATGCATTCTTTGTAACTCTTGCTTCACTGCCATGAAACTTCTGTATTTTGAGCTTGCTTTGCTGGGACGCCATTTTTCCTGAAGGTTTTAGTGAATATAAACATAGGTATTATTAAACCTGTTTCTTTGTAATGGCCGCCATTAGCATATCTTGCTCTTACTTTTACAAAGCTTTTTCTGTGAAATTTGTTGAAGATTCACTGGAAAGCATTGTGAATGAGTATGACTCCTCCTGTAGTTGGACGTCCCTTAATATTTACCTCCATTTTTTCCCTTTTCCTTGAGTTCTTTTGTGTTGGCTGTCAAAAATTTGTTTTTAAAACTTGAGGAAGCATTTTCTGACAGAGAGGTCGCCATGAAAACAAGTTGTTTTGTTGAATATGGGTATTCATTTTTCATTAGATTCTACAAAATATGTAGAAACCCTCATAACTTTGTGGCTGTCTTTCATATAACTGCATTCTAAACTTTTAGAAAGGATGAACCAAATTTACATGCCGCCATGATAAAGTATTAACTCTTCATAGATTTTGAGAGCTTATGATAAAATTCAATGGCCATGTCCCAATTTTTTCATTTTATACAAGTCATTGGAGTTTTTTAGAAAAAAGGCCAGAAACCCTAGCTCAAAACTTCTCACCCACAGTCATAAACTCATTACTTGGATGCTATTATCAAACCCTCACTACTTGCATGATTTTATTTTACATGTTTCACTTTACTTGTTCCTCAGTTGTATAGTTTGTATTTTTTGTTGAACTTAAATCAACTTAGTCTACCCACGGCTTGTGTGGGATCACAAAACATATTTCTCTTAATAAATCAATTGTTCATGATACGAAATGGCTTATGATCAACAATCTAAGTTTTTTCCGATTAGATAATGAAACAATGAAATTGCACTTGTTCCGAAAACATATTTTGTAATCAAAATGAATGATTTCTTGCATTCCTATTTTTATATCTGCAATGCCCTTCTGATAATCAGCAATAGCAATCACTGTGCAATGAATGATTCAGCTTGAATGTTGTTCTCTGAATGAAATTTGTTAAGCGTTTTCTTTGTTAGGACTGTTCAATCAGTTTAATTCAAACTGGTTGAATGATTTTGACAAATCAATCCTTAACATGCTTTTATTCTAAAAACAATTTTTCAATGGATAACTTGACATAAAAAAAATTGTATACCCCAGCAAATAATTGCTTCCAAACTTCATTAATTTATGCAGGAAGCAAAAAATTAATAACAATACCATGTAAAAGCTGAAGATTAGCTTAATACCCAAGATCACCTGCAAAAATAATGAAAACCTTCTACAAGAGAACATGCAAGAATATGAGCTTGCTTGATATTAAGACCTATCAAAATGATGATGAGGTATGAAGTATATTATAAAGTGTATAATGACCTTCCTTATATAGGCAAGGTTGAGAATAAGATTGAACATGATTGTGACATGTGTCTTAATCCTATGACATGAGATGACTAACAAAATAACTACCTAGGAAATGATGCATAAATCTAGATAATATAAGTTCTAGAAAAGCCAACTAAGACTTCTAGAAAGAATATTAGATACTAAGTAAACTTAACATGTGAATAAGTCCCCTAAGTCCCTAGAAAGATAGATTACTAGGTACAAGATGTATATATTCACACCAACAATACCTTTGTTGCATACTTAAGTATTTTCTTACTTATGGTATTTGGCTCATTTTGGTTGGTTGCAACAATTAAGATTTGTGATTAGAACTTTTTATTAGCATAAATTAGTAATATAATATTCTCTAATGATGATTTTGTATTGTATTGATATATTGTAATATCTTGGATGGTAGTACCGCTAGTGGTTTCAGCCTTGCTCTTAATGTATTTTCTCACACCACTAAATAACTAGAAATGTTGTATATGCTCACCCCCATTGAATAAGTGAAAGTACTATAATTTTCTTACCCCAAAGTGTTGGCAGTGGTTGTCATTGATGTCAACACTTGAGACTATTGTATGTTTGGTATTAGTTGTCACTGATGAGTAACTAGTGAGGTTGTTATAGTGGTTGTTTTTGGGGAGATTATTGCATTGGTTGTCATTGTTGACAACATTTAAGTTATCATTAAGTATGGTGGTGCATTGTTGGTGTTCATCGTTGGATGTCATGCCTTGTCTGATAGTTGTATAGTGCAGTGTTGTTGTCAGTGGAGTTATTTTCATGATGATGTGTTAAGATGAGGATTAGAAGTATTTTTTATGGTGGAGAGATGTTTTTGATGGCTTATAACATGTTGTATGCTCTCTCGTGTTGCTCCTGAAAAAATTTATGTTGTTGGAAGGTTGTTTTGGCCTCTACAAGTTGGTAAGAAGTTTTTGTTTCAAAATGGTGTTGAGAAGACTGTTTGGGAGAATGCTCCACATTCCTCAATTGTTGGAGATATGGTCTTGTGGTTTGGGATTCATATTTTGGGTTATGTGGATATTACTCTCCTACATTTTCAGGTCACTAGTGTTGCTGAGGAGGTTTTTGTTAATTGCAAAAGGTTAACAGTGTTGTTGGTTGTCTGGATTGGTCCAAAAAGTGCTCCACATTTCTTTGTATTGTTGTTTCTCCTCATGTGGTTTGGTGGATGTGTTATTAGTGTCTATGCAATGTCTTAGTTCAAATTTCATGTGTTGAAGTGGTCCACAAGTTGATTTTTTAAAGTTCTATCTCATGGTTGTGTGTTTTGTGCTTCTGCAATGAAGTGTTATGTTCCTGTTTGGTTTGTGGTAGTTGTTGGTGGCATAACAATATGAAATAAGTGTCTAGAAGTGTTATTGGATATTCAAGAAATATCTCTTTTTGATCCATACATCAGTGGTTGATCTCTTTGACGCTGCATTGTGTTTGAGTTAGTCTTCTGGGTAATTTTTGGATATTTGGTCGGATAGGGCTTGTTATCTTGCTTGTGCTATGTGCTTGAGGATTTGCACCGGTATATGAAGTTGTGTTAAGATGTGTTTGGGTCCTAACCTATCTTGGTTATAACCACATTAAGTGAATTTAATTGGAAATGTTTTTGGGTCGACTGGAATTGTACTACACGTTTCCTTGTTGTTGACTTAAGTTCATGTGCACAAGCATGTGAGTTTTTTGGGATAACATTGGAACTTGAAATAGGGTTTTTTTGTCCTATCTATCCCCTATATAGGACCACATTGATGTATTATGGACGACTTGTTGAGATTATTGTTTATCTTCTTTTTGGTTGACCTAATTGATATTTTGTGATCTTGTGGTGGATATAAATGAAAGTTCAAACCTATTATAAAGAGTGAGAGTGTGGAATGTATTGAATATCTCATAGAAGAAGTGTGAAGGCATTGGGAAGAAAGATCAAATGTTCTTTAATACCTCATTCATCAAAGTGTATTATTGACATATTTTGCAAATTCTAAACTTTCATGTATCCTACTATGAGATAGTGAATCTCATCAGGTCTTTGTATCTTTCCCTAGAGTTGTGTGCTTCACTCTTAAAGTCCTTTGTATCTTCCCCTAGGGTTGTGCACCTTAGTCTACAATTCTTTTGGTAGTGAGCCTTATTTTATGAGTAGTGAGCTTCATTTGTTGTGAGTTAACTCTCGCCATGGTTTTTCCCTACTTGGGTTTTCCAGATATATCCGGTGTCATATTGTACATGTGTGTTCCTTGTTTTATCTTTCATTGTTGTTGATCTGATTAAGGGTTAAATTGTTGTATCTTTCATTATTGTTGATTCGGTTAAGGGTTGATGAACTTGTTAAGAGATTAAATTGATATATCTTCCCTTGTTGCTGATATATTTAAATGTCTTTGGGTTGGTTAAGAATTTTGAATTGTGTTCAAGGTCTTAAGTTCTAGAGGGGTTTAAAGTTTTTAAATATATTTATTCACCCCCCCTCTCAGTATTTGGTGTGTTCAAAAATTGGTATTAGATCCAATTTCCTCTGAAGAAGCTTAGCCGCTTGAGGTAAAGATCTAGGATGGAAAATGATGGGGCTTGTAAAGGTCTTAGGTTTGATGGGACAAATTAGACATTTTGGAAATTGAAAATGGAAGGCCATCTAAACTCTATGATTTGGTGTTTGGAAATTAGTCAAGGATGGTTATGTTGCTCCTACTACTCCTCTAGTAGATCCAGTTGAAATCAGGTTGTATGAGAACAATTCCAAGGCTAAGAATTCTATCTTGTGTGGGTTGGTTGATTCAAAACTCTTGAAGGTGATGAATTTCAATTCTACTAAGGATGTTTGGGAAAAAATTAGTAGCATCTATGAAGGAGACACCAAAGTAAAGCAAGCTAGTATGAAAATTTTTAAAAGTAGATTTGAGACCTAGAGGATGATAGAGAATGAAGACATTGCAAGTTATATGCTCTAGGTGCATGAAGTATCTTGGTGGTGTAGTAAAAGAAGATGATATTGTGAAGAAATTTCTGAGATCTCTCCCTAAATTCTATAGTCATAAGGTATCTTCTATTGAATAATCTAAGGACTTGGATAAGTATTCAGTAGATGAAATGTTTGGTGCTCTCACAACCTTTGAAATGAGAAATTTTCACAAAGATGTTCCAAAGAAGGAAGTTGCATTTAAAACTAGTAAAAGGATAGAAGATGAATTTGAAGATCAGGATGATGAATTTGATGAGGTTGAATCAAACTTTGTAAGAAGATTCTAGAAAGGAACAAACAAAAACAAAGGTAAGTTACCTTTCACGTGTTTCAATTGTGGAAGGATCGGTCATTTTTCATCTAAATGTCCCTACAAAGAATTTGAAGATGGTAACAAAACAAATAAGGTTAAAAAGAGTTTCTATTCCAAGGAAAACAATTTTTCCTTAGAAGATGAGGATAATGGTTCAAGTCATGAAACCATATTCATGGCCTTGAAAGATGGAAATAAGAAGAGAAATATTGGAGAAGGTAAGAGGTTCACTACCTTGCAGGCTGATAAAGTTAATGAAAGATCAATGGTAGTATGGACTGCCTTTCATGCAAAGGAAGAGGAAAATGTTTGGGTGATTGATAGTGGTTTCTCTAACCACATGACTAGTGATAAGACAAGGTTCATCAATATTAAGAAGTTTAATGGTGGAGCTATTAAGTTTGGTGGTGATGAGTCAGCACAAATTTGTGGAAAAGGTGCTATAATAATTGATGGAAAGAGTAGGACTGAGGATGATCTCTATCTCAAGGGTCTAAGTCATAATCTTCTCAATGTCAATCAGATTTCCAGCAAGGGATACAATCTTACATTTCATCCTAATGGTTGCGAGATCAGGAAGGCAAGGTCTAGAAGACTAGTTGCTAAAGGTACAAGGACAAATAGAAATATCTATCATCTAAAGGATGCTAATGAAAGAATCTACTTATTGGCTTAATCTAGAGAGTGTTGGATATGGCATAAAAGGATGGGACACATCAATTTTGACAAAATGGTAAAGATCAGTTGTTCTCATGCTATGAGAGATATTCCTAAGATAACCAAGCTTGCAAACACATTATGCAAAAAATGAAAAATGGGAAAGCAAACAAAGACAAGTTTAAAGAGCAAGGAGTGCTTTGCTATAGTGCCATTGGAGCTGATTCACACTGAACTTTGTAGACCTACAAGAACAAGGAGTCAGCAAGGTGAAAAGTATTTCATGTTACTTATTGATGATTACACTAGAATGTCTTGGGTTATATTTTTAAGAGATAAATTTGAACCTTTTGATAAGTTTAAAATCTTCAAAGAAAAAGTAGAGAATGAGATGGCTGTTAAGATCAAATGCTTAAGATCAGAAAGATGAGGTGAATTTACATCAAATGAATTTGAAATATTTTGTGAAGATCATGGTATTAGGAGACATTTTTCTTCTCCTAGAACCCCTTAGTAGAATGGGCTAGTGGAAAGGAAGAATAGGATTGTCCAAGAGATGGCTAGAACCATGTTGAAATATGTTGATCTACCTAACATGTATTGGAAGTAGTTCACATTGCTATCTATTTGCTTAACATAGTGTAGTTGAGGGTCAATTTCACTAAGACCCCTTATGAGCTCTAGTATGGAAGGCCTTCCATTGTCAGATATTTTAGAATTTTTGGCAGAAAATGCTATATCAGGAGACATGAAGCATACCTTGGAAAGTTTGATTCAAGGTGTGATGAAGGGATCTTTCTTGGTTACTCAACTAGGAGCAAGGCCTATAGATGCTCTAACAAGAGATTGGGAAAGATGATTGAAAACATAAATATTAAGGTAGATGAAGACTTGTATCAGATCTCACAAGAACAAGAGGTTTACAGGTCTAATATACCTCCTTGGATTGAAGAAGAAGAATAAAAATAAGAGAAGGAACCAAAACTAGTGTAGGATATCAAGACTCCAAAAAATATATTCAGAAGAATCATTCTATAGATCATATTATTGGAGATAAGAATGAAGGTGTGATGACCAAGAGAAGGATTGCAAGAGAAAGTGACCAATTAAACTTGTGTTTACTATCAAAGGTTGAGCCCAAGAACTTTGTTGATGCTAGCAAAGATGATGGTTGGATCAAATCAATGGAAGAAGAACAAGATCAAATAGAGAAGAATTAGACTTGGGAATTGCTTCCCAGACTAACTAACAAGAATGTGATTGGAACTAAATGGGTGTTTTGAAAAAAGTTGAATGAAGATGGTGAAGTTGTGAGAAATAAGGCCAGATTGGTATATAAGGGATATTCTTGAGTTGAGGGTATTGATTTTGAGGATACTTTTTCTCTGGTAGCCAAAATGGAGGCAATAAGGATGTTTCTTGCTTTTTTTGCTCATAAGAACTTGAAAGTCTATCAAATGGATGTCAAGTCAACCTTCTTGAATGGTGATCTAGAGGAAGAGGTATATATTGAGCAATTGGATGGCTTCAAGTTATCAAAAGATCTGAACATGGTGTGTAAACTCAAGAAAGCTTTGAATGGACTCAAGCAAGCTCTTAGAGCTTGTTATGCTCGGTTGGATAAGTATTTACTTCAACAAGGATTCAAGAAAGGTACTGTAGATAAAAATAATTACATTAAGGTTCATGAAGACAATTTGTTGATTGTGGTTGTATATGTTGATGACATCATCTTTGGTAGAGATGATGATATGTGTAAGAATTTTACAAAAGAGATGTAGAAATAATTTGAGTTGTCTATGATTGATGAGTTGTCTTTCTTCCTTGGGCTTCAAATTGTTTAGCAAGATGGTGGTATCTTTATTTCTCAAGTCAAGTATGTAAAGGAGATGTTGAAATTTTTTGGCATGGAGGATTCCAAACTAGTAGGTGCCCCTATGGTGACTAGTCACTTGAGAAAATATGATGAGTCTCTAGAGGTTGATCAAAATCTATATAGGTCTATGATTGCAAGTTTATTGTACTTGACTGCTTCTAGAACTGATATCATACATGCAATATGTTTGGTTGCTAGATTTCAATACAATCCTACACAAACTCATGAGAAGGCAGTGAAAGGAATTTTTAGATATTTGAAAGGAACTCTGGATTATGGTTTGTGGAATAAGAAGGACAATAATTTTTCTTTGAGTGCTTATACTAATGTTGATTGGGCAGGATGTGTGGATGATCGGAGAAGTACTAGTGGTAGTGCATTTTACCTAGAAGATAGATTGGTCTCCTGGTTCAATAAGAAATAGGACTCAATGTCCTTATCCATGATAGAAGCTAGATATATTGTTGCAACATCTTGTTGTACCCAGGTGCTTTGGATGAAGTAGACTTTGAAGGATGTAAAGGTGGTATATGATGATCCCATTCCTATATTGTGTGATAAAATAGTGAAATTAATATTTCCAAGAATCTAGTAATGCATTCAAGAACCAAACATATTTCTATTCAATATCACTTTCTAAGGGAGAAGGTTGCAGAACAAGAAGTCAGATTGGAGTATGCATGCCTACTAAGGATACGATTGCAGATATATTCATTAAGGCACTTTCAAAGGATACTTTTGAGTATCTCTGATAGAAGTTAGGGGTTATTTCCCCTCCTTGTTCTAACTAGATGCATAATTGGTGCATCTATCCAAGGGGAGAAATTCATGTCATATCTTTTTCTCTTTGATTGATGTAGGTTGCCTCTTTGGGGGAGTTGGTAGTAAGGGGGAGTTTAGAGAAGTTTTGCAGGTGTTGTTGGTCAAAGGGGGGAAAGGTGTTGTTGGTTCAATTGAAGATCTTTGGCCCCTTGTCCTTGAAGTTAGAATATGTGTTTTTTTTAATGTGCAAGTGTGTGTGTGGCCCTTTGTCCTTGATGTCAAAGGGGGAGAGTGAGTATATGTGTGTTGCCATCAATTCCAAAGGGGGAGATTGTTGACAATGGTTGTTATTGATGTCAACACTTGAGACTATTGTATGTTTGGAATTGGTTTTCATTGATGAGTTGGTGAGGTTGTTACAGTGGTTGTTTTTGGGAAGATTGTTGCATTGGTTGTCATTGTTGATAATATTTGGGCTTTCATTGAGTATGGTGGTGCATTGTTGATGTTCATGGTTGGATGTCATGCCTTGTCCGATAGTTGCATAGTACACTGTTGTTGTCAATAGAGTTGTTTTCATGATGATGTATTAAGATGAGGATTAGAAGTATTGTTGATGGTGGAGAGATGTTGTATGCTCTCTCTTTTTGTTCCTGAAAAAGCATGTGTTGCTACAAGATTGTTCTGGCCTCTGTAAGTGGGTAAGAAGTTTCTATTTTAGAATGGTACTAAGAAGACTATTTGGGAGAATGCTTTGCATTCCTTTGTTGTTGGAGATATGGTCTTACATTTTGGGATTCATAGTTTGTGTTATATGGATGTTACACTCCTACATTTTTAGGTCACTAGTGTTGTCGAGGAGGTTTTTGTTAATTGTAGAAGGTTGGCAGTGTTGTTGGTTGTTTGGACTGGTCTGGAAAATGCTCCACATTTCTCTACATTGATGTTTCTCCTCCTACAATTTTGTGAATGTGATATCATTGTCTATGTAGTTTCTCATTTCAAATTTCATGTGTTGAAGTGGTCCGCAATTTGATCTACTAAATTTCTATCTCGTGGTTGTGTATTTTATGCTTCTGGGATAAAGTGTTTTGTTCCTTTTTGGTTTGCAGTAGTTGTTGGTGGCATAACTCTATGAAAGAAGTGTTTGGAAGTTTTTTGGATGTTCAAGGAACATCTCTTTATGATCCACACATCAATGGTTAATCTTTTTTGATGTTGCATTGTGTTTGAGTAGGTCTTCTAGGTAATTTGTGGATATTTGGTTGATAGGGCTTGTTATCTTGCTTGCACTATGTGGTTGAGGACTTTCACTAGTATATGAAGTTGTGTTAAGATGTATTTGGGTTATGACCTATTTTGGTTAGAACTAGATTGAGTGAATTCAATTTGAAATATGTTTTTGGGACGATTGGTATTATGCTACATGTTTTATCTACACATTTCCTTGTTGACTTAAGTTGATGTGCGCCAGCATGTGAGTCGTTCAGGATCACATTGGAAGATTGAATAAGGTTGTTTTTGGTCCTCTCTGTCCCTTGGATAGGACCACATTTATGTTTTGTGGCTGACTTGTTGTATCTTCTTTTTGGCCGACCTAATTGATGTTTTGTGATCTTGCGGTGGATATAAATGAAAGATCAAATCTATTGCAAAGAGTGAGAGTGTGGAATGTATTGAATATCTCACAAAAGAAGTATGAAGGTGTTTGGAAGAAAGATTAGATGTTCTTTAATGCCTTAGTCAGTAGAGTATATTATTGACATATTTTATAAATTCTAAACTTTCATGTATCCTGCTATGAGATAGTGAATCTCATCAGGTCTTTGTATCTTTCCCTAGAGTTTATTTATTCTAAAAGTCCTTTGCATATTTCTCTAAGGTTGTGTGCCTTAGTCTGCAAGTCTTTTGGTAGTGAGCCTTATTTTACAATCAGTGAGCTTCATATATTGTGAGTTAACTCTCACTGTGGTTTTTCTCTCATTGGGTTTTCCACGTAAATCTGGTGTCATCTTGTGCATGTGTGTTCCTTGTTTTATCTATCATTTTTTTTGATTTGATTAAGGTTTGAATTATTGTATCTTTCATTTCTATTGATCCAATTAAGGGTTGATGAACTGGTTAAGAGATTAAATTTATATATCTTTCATTATTATTGATCTGTTTAAATGTTTCTAGGTTGGTTAAGAAGTTTGAATTATGCTAAAGGTCTTAAGTTTTGGAGGGGTTTAAATTTTTTGAAGATATTGATTCATCCCCCCTCTTAGTGTCTAATGTGTTCAACATAATGAGAAAGTGTAAGTTTGGTATTTTCTCACCCCAATGAATAAGTGGAAATTCCTATGCTTTGTAATTTATCTCCAGTAAATAAGCATTGAAGTGTTTTCCTTTCTAGTAATTTCATAGCACACTCCATTGAAGAAGTGAGATTGGTTGACTTATTGCCTAGTGTGTTTCCCTCTAAGTTATTGTATTCTAGATAGTTGTGTGGTTCTATATAGTGTATGCTCTAACCTTTCCCATCTCAGGAACTATGGGATCAGAAATTGATAAGGACATTGCATTGTAACTTATTTTCATTTAGAAAATTTCAACAACAAAAGGTTTGTTTATTACAAAAGGTGGATGATATTCCTAATATAAAATATTCTATTACATACAATCCTCTACATCATACACCAATTTTATTTGAGGAATTCAAGTATTTGTTTACAATCTCTCAATTTTCCATGATTAGATTTTTCATAGAAGGATAGGATATTAACCAAGTTTCTTGCAACAACCTTAAGTATTATGTTATTTAGTGGTTTTACTATTTAACTTTGAATTCTATACATTATTTTGATGAAACAACCATTACTTCCTTCAAACACTATTGTATTTAAATGGGATTGAAAATAATTATGGATGATTTGATTAAATGTTCCCAAAAGAGTAGTGAACCTATCAATAATTACATTATTCAATTTCAATCATCATGTGGTAAAACAAAGCACCAATTTGATGATGATAAGACATAACTTATTTTCCTTGAGGGACTTATTCTACTAGTAAGAATTATTTATGCCTAAGTATTTCCCCTTCTTTTATGGATTTTTGCACTCACCTAAAGATTCTTGAGCTCAATTTTCTTGCATTAAGTACCCTTGATTATATATCATTTTCTTATATATCCTCTCATCCTTTAAAATTATAAAATTCCAACATATTTTTAAAGGGTAATGATTCTAAATGATTGAAAATGTGCATCAAGTAACTAATAGTTTCTATGTGTCTTCTTTTAAACCTCATACCTTTAGGAAGTTGATTAAGTTACAAGATCCCTTGGGAATTGTACTTTAAAGATTTTTGAGCTTTAGTTTAATAAATCTTCCACCTATGAATCCATTAGATTTAGGTAAAGGGATTCCCAATAATTGCAAAGAGTGATTTTTGTAACTTCCATAGAGTTAATGGACATCACACACATGGTTACATGGCATTCAAACATAAATTAAAATATTTGAGTGACAACAATTTGATGCACATTAAAGGTGTTAAAGATGGGCCCAATCATTTGGTTGTTGCTACTAATCAAATTTTGAATATTTATACTAATCATTCTAATAACATAAATGCACCTTATGAATTATATTCTCTTGGTATGGATCATGCACATATTGATAGAGATACCATGGATGATTGTTTTTTATATAATTCAATTGGGGATCTATTAGGATCCCCACCCTTTAACATAAGAAAACATATTAACTAGATTAAGATTACAAAAATACCAAGGAAAAAGAAGGTACCAAGAAATAAAAAGTGAAATGCACACAACCATATAAATAATAAGAACATTATCTTAGTAGGTAAAACCCAATCAACTTCCTAAAATACTAGGTATACCCAAGGATCAAGCTTAGGTTGAAGCTAATCTCTTTTTGTGACAAGTAATAAAATCCTCTATAGTGTAGGATACTTCATTCATGGATTCTCTCGCATCTTTCTTTAGCCTTTCTACCTCTAATTTATGGCCTCTATGCTTCTTTTTCCATGATCGGGGCTAAGTGATTATTGAAAAATCCCTAACACCTCCTCCATCCCATTTTATAATGGAGTTTGAAATGCTCCCCTACAAGGGGAAATATATAGGCTTCCTCTTAAAATTATGGTTGGTTTCCAAACTTTTATTACTCTTACCCCTTTGCATGTGCATTTAAGACTATGATAGAAATAGCATTTTCAAAAAAGCACCTATAATATTTCTAGATAAACTCTTCATTCAACTTACACTATTTAGGAAACTAATAATAATTTTGAAAATTAATTTTAGTACTAACCAAGCGATCTTTATGAGGACCAAGAAGATTGCATTGAAAACACAAAAATAAGAGCCTTAAAAATCCACATATTGCAACCAAGTGCTTATAGTGGATATAATTTGTATAGATCTAACAATTGGATAACATATGTCAATAAATAAACTTACCCTTGCAACATGACCCATAAATCAACTCTTCTCCAAATCAAACTTGATAAAGAAGACACTATGGTTTGCTAAAATATGAGCATTTATTTTGATCTGCATAATAGAAATATTATAGAACCTATTGGTGTTCAAACTTGAAGATCCCAAATCCCTAAAGCTAGGCCATTCCTTGAGTGCCAAGGTTATCAAAATTAGAGAAAAAAATATTTAACTTATGATCGAGTAGGAGAATACTAAACCAATTTACTAAGGTGGGTAAGACTTTCAACTTCAAGCTTAGCTAGAACCAAGGTGGCATACCTAGAGGTATTATGAATGTGATTAAACACAACTAAAGATAGAAAAATGTATAAAATGTGCAACAGTACCTAATATACACTTGACCCCAAAATTTGTCACTGGGTCAAGTATTAACCTACCACTATAACCTCTATTAAGTTGATAAGTACACTAGTGCATGAAAAAAAGATGCGGATATGCACAAAATGAGACTTTAGGATGATAATTGCTATGGATAATTGAAGATGTTTTCCC
Source organism: Sequoia sempervirens (assembly GCA_007258455.2). Lineage (NCBI taxonomy): Eukaryota > Viridiplantae > Streptophyta > Pinopsida > Cupressales > Cupressaceae > Sequoia > Sequoia sempervirens. The sequence continues at coordinate 153,525 of VDFB02390994.1, read as the reverse complement.
TAGCAATAGCATTGAGTCATGAAGTGCATAAAAACTACTTCCTATTTCTAATCTAAGTGAAATATGTGTTCATTTAGAGTGCATATTGGATCATTACTTCTAAAACCAATTCTTATTCATTGTGTTACAAATTCCAAGATCACCATAACAAAAAAAATGAAATAAAAAAGGAATATGAGCTATGTGTACACATACACCACAAATAATGATATCAAAAAATTGTTCATACTTATTAATCCATCCTAGATTGCAAAAAATCATATGCAATAAAGAAAATACCATTATAAAGCTTGTAACAAATTAGAATGTTGTCCCATCCATCTTGTTAAAGCAAGAAAGTGGGACACACACCTAATTTCTAATCCCTAAAAATTCTTAGGTGTTGTATTTATACCCTAGTGATGATAGTAAGACAATAAACAAGCTTCTACAATATAAGACACTACTATGTGGAACTTAAACACGAATCAAAATATGCACCATTCAAAAATTAAACACATATATATAACCAACAATCTCTTATAATAGTACTATTTTTTTAATATATCTTTCTCTTTTATATTTTCTTGTTGCTTCTTACACTTCTTAACTTACATCTATCCTATTTATGTACAAGTAATTGGGGATGTGTCACTTACAAAATATACCTATTCCTATTCAGCCTAGTCAGCCTTATGCTTCGTATTACATTTATAGAATCTTGTGGTAGGTTTTGATTTCTTTGCACCTCTACTCTAACCTCTACTAGCAGCATTCCCCCTTTAAAATTATGTCTTTTCCTCAAGACATGCAAAACTAATGAGTTCACAGGTAGGATGTTCTTATATATTTCTTTTAGCTAGAGGAATGTGGTATCCCATTGATTTTTTAATTGAAGTATGTGTACTTTGTCATTTACCTAAGTGAGGATTCACTCTACTTCTTGTATACTAGATGGGACATATATCTGTTGTTCAAAATTCTTTGCATCACAAATTAGACTAGTGACATGGGCAATTCTAAGGCTTACTACTTCCCATAGTTGCTTGATATGTACTTTGATTGCATCTCTATCGTCCTATAGTTTTTGTAATTATGTAATGTCTCCAACTATGCTTTGGTTTTCTCATCCATATCTTGAATTTCATCATATATTTTGGAAACTTGTAAAATTTGTGTCTCGATTTGATGCATTTTGCCATTAAGTGTTTTAGTCGGCACTTGGTCATTGTAGGTAGAATTGGTAGAAAGTATTAATATCATTTTTCATGTCCTATAAGGTATTAATGTGGATCTCCAATTATGTGTGAGCCTCTGCACATATCTTCCTTTCCTCATCCATCATTGTCTTTGTGACCTTTGCCAAAATGTTTGTGTAGAGTGTTGAAGCCTAGTTATTCATTTAAATTATAAATCCTTCTACTAGTTGCTTCATTTTTTTTCCTTGGTGAGTGTGATGTATCTCTTTATAGTTGGGGATTTTTTTTTGAATAATAATTATAACATCCTTCAATTTTTTGGTATTTTGACATGCTATTTTAGGACATCCTCCCTTGATATTTGGTGGAAGATGTCCCCAAACTATTTTTTTTAAATTGGTGAGATCCTTAACAATGCCCTAAATTTACTCCAAGGCAAAACATGACTAAATTTTTTTTTATTTATTTTTTTTTTATACACACATGTTTGCAAATTTGCTATCGATACACTAACCATGCATAACATGATGATGTAATACACTCATCGAATGACATTTCCCCTGTAAGGAGATCAATGACACATCACCTAGGGCGAGGGTTTAGTATAAAGGCGAGCAGGTATGTGTGAAGGCCATCACTCGTACCCTCAAGCGATCATGAGAAAAATTAGGCCCAACATTTGAGTATGAGTAACTACTAGATATAAGTAAGGATTAATTGACGAAACATTGCTTAGTTGAAAGCTCTACCCACGAAATCATCTTGTCGATCTACATTCAATATTTCAACTAGAAATTTAAATATGAAAGTGAATATAATAATTACAATTTGCAAGTTAATAATTAGATTTCTATTTTAATTAATTTATTATTATTATTACTTAATCGTTATTAATTTAATTATATATACTCTAAAATAAATTTATAAGGTATAAAATAATTTAAACATATAAATACCTTTTAAAACTCCTTATCATTTTACATGTTGCTTATTTCCCTAAATACCAGTAATTATTTTCATTTACATTTTGCATATTATTATTTTTCCCTTAAAGGGAAAAGAAAGAAGTGTGCAGAAAAAGAGACCTTAACTTAATTTCAAAGAATTTTATTTTAACTAATAATCTTTACCTTGGTTTATAGTCCTATTTAACTTAATAGATTCTTCTTGTTAGAATATGGGAACATATTCTCCTCTCTAAAGGATAATTGTATTCTAAGTATTCCCCACGATGGCTTTTAAATACTAAAGAGTGAATTCTTACGAGGGGAAAATGATGCTTACCTACATTTCAAGATATAAATATAAATATGCGCTGAGGAAGTCATGGGTGACGTTAATTCCACACTCTAAGTAAAGGAGGTAACATTATGCAAGATAGCACTTGCCCGAATTGTTGATTTAACCAACCATATGATTACAAATTCTATATTTATATTTTTTTTGAATGATATGCAACATTAATTCTTGATTCGCTGTTTTGCTCATCCCTGTCTTATTTAACCCAAGAGATCGATTGAATTATTGGACTTTGACTGAAATGAATAGCGAACATAAAGGCGTTGGGATTATACTATGCCTCTTCATTAGCTTCACTCGTGCCATGGATGCTATTGGACATTGATTTGGTCAAACTCATGGCTAATAACAAAAGTGGCCACATACATTTTATTGCGTAGAACCACACTGCTACTACTATAGGACTGAATCCACACCACATACTGAAAGTAACAAGAACAGAGATCATGTAATATCCTGCTATGGTGTTTTTGTGACCTCTTGCTACTGTGGAGGTAACTTTGTTACGAACTTTGCAGACGCATTACTCCTAAATCTTTGTATCTTTTATTCTTCTCACCATTAGCTAGTAAACCTTACACCGATATATTCTCACGCTTGGGTAGTGTGGTGGAGAGTGGACCAGAAGGTTTCAGGAAGTATCATTTCTTAACCTATCACAGATACTATTGTGTGTTCCATACCAGTGGTAAAAAGGAAGGTGGTGCTTGTAACATGTGGGTTGGAAGGAGCAACTCGCACCTACTTGTACTCTAGGATCGTGATAAGACGCTTCATCGGAGAAGGAATGGTATAAGAAAAAAGAGAAAGTTCATGTAGATCATGAGGTGATTAGGGGCAGAAATCGGGCATTGCAGGACACATATTAGAGGATGAATTTCAAGAGAATCATACTTAACAAGACAAGCAAGCTTTCCGCGGTGTATCAATTATTCTTAATCAGGCCTATGAACAAAAATCTAAGTGCTATTTTCACTGCACACAAAGCTGCAAGAAGCATTAAATATCGACTCGCTCCTCAAGGATGTTTAAATGCATGATCTTGGTGGAGATACAGGGAGAGAATTGACGTCCACTTCATCACTTTATTAGACACAAATAAAAAGAATTCGCTACCAATACTAAATGCAGAAACACAACACTATAAACCTGTGGATGCGCCTGCCAATCTCCCACTCTCTGGCATGTGGGTCACCCAGTATTCCTTCTCTAAGGGCGTATATGGGGAGGTAATAACTGTATGCATTGATTTAAGATACTAGTTGATTTCAACAGCTGAAGTCTATTCGAGTGCCAAATTTAATTTACTCAGAGGACACATTGACTCTCCTTATGCACTCCTCATCTCATCGCACCTATTTAGACATCCAGGCTGAGACGACTGGTCTACATCCCCTATAATATGCAAACCCTCGAAGAGTTTTAAGGTAAGCTTCATGGAGGATTATGAGGATGGTTGCACCTGCCAACAATAATAGATATGTGCCCCTTATAAAATCAATGCAGGCAACTGGTTTATCACATCATTTTTATTGCTATTTTTTTTTGTTGTTTCCAAACAATGACAGGGGGTGGCCATATTGGCTTGCAGATGCACTCAAGTCCCAACTATGAAAATGCTGATTTTCTTTACTTAACAAGCCACTGGAGCTTCAGTTCCACTAGCTGCGACCTCAGTAGATTGTGCCCATGAACCAAGGATGGGAATTTACAAACACATGTGCTTACTCAATATGTTCTTTGGATTTAACTATCTTTTTTTTTCTTTTTATTATTAATATTATTATTATTATTTGGTATCAAAACGCATAGCTACTGGCTAGAGTTACATTTTACATAGGTCCAGCTCAAAGATTATTCTATCATCTTAAAGTGATTACATGGACGAAGGAGCAACATGACCTTCTACAAAATCTACCATGCGGTACATAATCTATACAGATCCTTTACTCAGCGTCTAGCTTCCATTGCTTATGCCATCGATGTCTTTGCTAACATTTTGTTCCAAGAGGAAGATAACTACGCCTATTATAGAATGAATAATTGGGTTCATCCTTCAAACCTGGAGTTATCATAGCAACTTTTATTTTATTTTATTTTATACACAGATTTAATATAAAGTCTTATCCTTCTTAAGTATGTGCATGAGTAGGCTCAGAAAATTCATGGCTAACTCAAAATGCTTAACCCAACTTCCTATCAGAGGACATAATATAATCTTTTCCACCATTCAACCAAGTATCTAATTTGAAGGGAGCATGATAGAAGGTTATCCCGTGAAGGGTATTTATGTGAAATTATACAATGTTGTTAGTAGCTTAATCAGAGGATAAAATAGTTTCTAATTTATTTATTTTTTTACAATTTCCAAGTAAAAACAGTTAGCAATGCAATTGTATCTCTTTTCAACCAAACACACAAAAACTTGCAAAGGAAATATTTAGATGTACATAAACAAATTGCTTATGGCAGATAGTCATCATGTTATATATGGAGGGTAAGACTTAATAATGGAACAGTGTTTTCTTCTTTCTTTCTTTTTTTTTTTTAACACAAAAATCAGGCATCCTATTTCAAATGGTACTTCATTTCTATGTAACAAGACTGGCTCACAAGTTGTAACTTTTCCAGATCTGATTGCAAAATTTGCAATGAGACAAACACACCATTATGTCTTGCTCTTTCTCTTTCTACAATATACTAACCCTCAATTTTACAAACAATACTTAATAATGCAATGAATAACACATTGTTAGATAAGGCTTGCTCTCCACCCTACCATAATGGCGTCATGGAGCTTCGTGGGCTCTAGCCATATCCCCGAGCAAGGAATATTTCAACTCCAAGATGATGAATGGAGTCTTCTCAAATTTTTACAAAGGAATATGAATAACCTAACATCAAATTTCATGTATCAAAGTTTTCTACCTTCCCATTCAACCATGATCCATGCAACAAGCCATTTTCTTACAGCAGATAAACAAAAGAGGGAATGGAAGTAAAGGATAACTTATCTCTTTTCGTTTTTTTTTGGGTGAGGAAATCAACTCTTTTCTCCTTCCCTTCTCTCCAAGACAAGCTATCTTGATGTGCTATCTTTCAAAAGGACTCCTCCCATCTTCTCATTCTTCCTACTATCTTCACTAAAGTTCTCCAAAAGGAGAAGTGGGCAATGCCCAAATCTTCTATCTTCTTGAGATATATAGGGATCCTCCAAACCTACACTCTTTCCCACAAGTTCTCACACATGTGTGAGTCTTGTGCCAATTCCAAGAACTTTTTGAGGAGTAGAAGGTTGAGAGTGACAAGTCACTCTTCCCAAGCCCCAACACTTTTTGAATTCGCCACATTCATGAATGTGGACTTTTGAGGGGTCTTTTCACACTCCAAGAACAAGTTCACATGTCAAAAAGGTTCCAAACCCATAGGTATAGGTCCTAGGGGTCTATTCTTGTTCAAAAACCAAGGAAATTGACTCAATAATCCCTTTTCAAAACCTACACAAGAATCCATACGAATTTTGATCCTAACCAAGAGTTCCAACCCCAACCAAACTCACATCACATGTCCTCCAATTGGATTCTACTCAAACATAATCACCCAAACAAAAATATAGCCTCAAACCCTTCTAAGTCTAATAGGGCTACACTTAGAACTTCCCAAAGATATATTTGATTTGATTCCAATATTTATCCATCCTCCTATTTGCATATTCGATTCCTGCACATTACCAAGGTTAGCATGGTTAGATCATATATCTCTTCATATTATTAGCTAATACAATTCACATAATTTTCACTCATGAACTATTTACACATTAATACATCAAATGAACCTAGATTCAATTTTCATTATAATCCAAGGAAATATACACTTATTCCCATACAAGAATATAGTCACTCCATCATTTTTTTTACCACCTTAGTAATTCATTTAAAACTCCTATGACATTAACAATGAACCATTTACCAAAATTTAATATGCCAAATAACCCATCTCTTTCAAGTTATATCCAACAATTCATATGTGCTTCTATCATAATTAAATCAAGGTTAATGCCCATGAATCCTAAAAAGAGTTTCATCATTCATCTCAACATAATCATGAATTATCTAACTAATTGTTTGATTGAAATAAAATGGGGGATACAAAACGAGGTCTTACATTCACGGTAGTATAAGCAAGAGTATTATCAAATAATCACACTATTTGTCATCCATAATACATCTTACCATCTATTTAGGATCAAATAAAACATATTAGGTCTTTACTAATTACATGCAAGGTGGGGCCTTACACTTAACAAGTCTAATTGTGTTCCAAAAATTGGTAGTAGTTGAGGAGTTGCAAATGGTTGGATTTTTTTTGTAGGAAATATTAAGCATATTTCATTTGTGATGTTGTAGTGGATGATGAAGTCTTGTTTGGAGATTAGGGAGTTATTTTCGGTGGCCCTTGCCCTTCTAATTGACTAGTGTCATGCTAGATACTTTTGGAGGGTGTGTGTTGTATTTGTTGAAGATTCTTTTATTCATCCATTAGTATTGCATATACATTTTGAGTTATTGTGATTGTTCCTTTCTATATTTTTTGAGTGGATTATGGATTTTTTAACATGAGCTTCTCCACCCTTTTTTAGAGTGGGTCTCCTTTGCTTGTATTTCATACTTTTTGTTGTTGAAGACCTAGGTTGTTGGCAACATGAGCATGATGTATAGATAATATTGATGTATGGTGTGGGGAGATTGTTGAATATTGATGAGAATGAAAGTGTATGGTGTTGTCATTTATGGAAACCCATTATAGAGATATAGAAGTTTTGGTTCAGAGAAGACCAAATGTTTTGCAAATTTTCCCAAGTCCCACAGTACAATTTTTGGTGTTTAGTGAACCAGTTTTGTGGTCCGCATTGATCCGCTATGAAGAATCTAGTCATGTAGTTTTGAGGTAAGTTTAGTGTGTGTTGAGGGTGTCTAAATCAAAAGATTCAAGCTTGTATGTCTTTCACAGTTGAAGATAATGTTGACATAGTTACAATTATAAAGTGTATGTTGGAATGCTCTGCATTCCACCATGGATGAATATTTTACTGTGTGGTTTTGAGGAAGTGTTTGAGTATGTTAGTAGTGTGTATGCTCCATATGGAAAATGATTTGGTGGTCCATGTGTCAAGTTGTGAGTGAATAGTTGGTTCATTTTGTTGTTGCTTCACCAATAGTGTTGACCTGAAGGTTTTGGGGTTGTGCGGAGTTAAATTGTGTATGAAGTAGAATTTGTTGGAATCAAGGAACACTAAGAGGGGGGTGAATCATTGTTCTACAATTATTAACTTTGTTAAGGTAATCTTTAAAGTATTGATAAAATTCAACCAAAAGAAAGATGCGTGAACATAAGACAAATAACCACAACACCATAACACAAGGATTTTTACATGGAAACCATGTTAGGGGAAAAACCACGGTGGAGTTCAATCCACAAGATTATCTGAGTATACTCAAAAAGATGTTTACAAAATGGGAATGCACTTGCATTCAAGCACACTTCCTAGAGCTCACTGCTCAAAAATAGAAAGGCTCACTACCTTACAAAAGATTTGGATTACATCCAAAGATTTGAACTAATAAAGTAGCATCTACAAATGCTTGATGACAGTTCCAGTTAGGCCCATCAATCGATTTCTTGACCTTTTGTCTGATTCTCCTCTTTTGCTTTGTTATGCTCTAACTCGCATCACAAAATCCTTATTGCATAAGTGAAACTATGCATAATCACTCTACAATCCTTTTGACATTCGCAACACACATCAACATACATCAAACATACACCAAAATGATATAATAGATTGCTTATATATATATCTGCTACTAAGGATTTAATCGCTACAAGTCGGCTTCAAAAAAATAGAGAAATATTTTCAAATAATCAGCTCAAATCATAATTAATTTTCAATGTGCATCCACCAAAGTCGGCCACAACATAGTGAGGACCCAAATCAAAATGCTCGAACACAAAAACACTTAAACAATTGCTACTCGAATATATGCAATGACTATATTCACTTAGTCGGCCTTCTTGCACTGATGAACATGAAATTAAACAACTGAATCTTCTAACTTGCACACGGATCGATACAAGGAACTGAGATTCATAGATAATGTAGATCATTTACCAAACAACCTTCCCTGAGATCCACAACTCAAAAAGATAACAGAAAATTCGTGTATGAATTGATGAACATAAATTTGTCGGATGCTCTATTTTAGCTTGACTGTCTTCAAACTATCTGTCGGTATGATCAAATGATGACGTGCAGATCGAATCACAGACAAGGGTTGCCATCAATGACAACACCAGAAAACATTTGCAATGTCTCTTGCCAACAATCTCCCCCTTTAGCATTGATGGCAACACTTAGTGAAAAATGACTAAGTGTTGGATCAGTACCAACATGAATTACACTGCCAACTTCAAAATTCAAAAACACAGTTCAAAACTACAACTCCCCCTAAGATGAATATACATTTTTTATTATTTGAATATGCCCCTTTGACATCAATGGAAAATATGGGGAATCCGCATACCAAAATCCAAATAAAATTGTTGCATATGTACAAACTTGTTTGTACAACTTACACAAACTTGAAAATATCTACAAAATTGGTCTTCAACATGTTCAAACTTGTGTCCCAACCCTTCTTAAGACTCTCCAAGATAGTCATGTGACCACAAAATATATAATATTGCATCTTTGCAGACTCAAGGTTCACCGGATCACTGACCACCAAAGCTTCTTGTGCTTCCTTCAAAGCATTCAACATTGTTTCCATCTTCAGACCAATTAGGCCTCTAAGCTCACATGCTCTTTCCACAATTCTATCATTATCATGCTTCAAACTCTTTATCTTGTCAAGTTGGAATATAACCCGACCTTCTTGCTTTCCAATAGAAACAGTTAAAGAATCAAAGGCATCAGAAATAGCAACTAACTGTTTCTCATGATCCTTAATCTTTTTCTCATTATCCTCAGTAAATTTAGACAAAGACAAACATGACTTATATATCTTTCCTCCTTCAGATAGTGCACTTTGAAAATTCTTCACACAGGTGGCTAATAATGATTTTTCATTAGAAATCATGCACTTTAGCCTATTGAACCTTTTATCATCAAATTCCTTTTGTACCTTGATCTCAGCTGACTTCTCAAGGGACTCAAAATGAGTACTTACAGAATTAATAAGCTTCTTCAATTCACCGGAGGGAGAACCAGATGGATCCTTAACATGAGTAGGCATGATTCTCTCCAAGATGTCAGATGTGAGACTCAATAGCTCACTATCCTCAATGTGAGACTTCAACAATTCTTCTCTAGCCTTCGCCTATGCAAATGATGCAACTTTCAATTTCTAAATTGGAGACAAAGTAGACAAATTAATAGGACCTTCTCCCAATTCAAGGTCAAAATCTTCCTGTTGCACTTCCAGAAACTTCTTCACTGCCTCTCTAGTGTCTCTTGCTTCCATAGGGACTTCCTTTTCTTCAACCTTCTTTTATTCAATCAATGTTTCTTCAACTACAGATTCTTGATTGTCTTTTGGAATCTCAACTTCTTCAGCTGACATCTCCTTTTCTTCAACTGACACAACTTCACGAGCTTCAGTCTCCATAGTTACTTTTGTATCATGCACACCAAGAGGAGTATAAGTGTCCTCAATTGTATCTTCCTTTACCTCTTCATCTACCAGACAAGATGAAGGAGACAACATTGATTATGTTCTTTAACCAAACTTCCTTTAGAATTCTTTCAGTTTCTTTTGCTACCTCTTCATTCTGACCAATCATAAGCTTGTTTACTCTTGTTTTTCTCTTGAAATCCCTCTTAGCTTCATTCGGGATTGACTTCATTTCCTCAATAGACATCACCGGACATAAATCTGCAAGAATTCGTTCTCTCATTTTCTCTTCTTTAGATCTTGCACTTACTCTCCTCATTTCCAAAATTTCATACAGTTCCTTAGGAAACTGAGATATGATCTCAACGAGAGCCATATTGAAATTTTTCAAATACTTTATTGTAGCCTCCTCAAGAACTCTTTGACCAACACTATCAAAGGTATCATACCATTCACTTAGTGGCTTAAGATTACCATCCTAAATTATGCCTTTCTCAACTTCATTTATAGACATACCTAGTTTTTCAGTTTTCACCTTCTTCTTTGCTTTCTCTTCTTCACTGGAGGGCTTTTCCTTAGTGAATTTTGTTGCATGGGTGCCCATATGCTTTATTTCCCTCACTTCTTCATCAGATTCAGTCTCTTCATCTTTTAAGGCAACAACATAGACTCTTGTACTCTTATCCTTCTTCCTCTTACCATATGCCTTGGCTTGAGATTTCACAGGGGTTGTCTTCTTTGCAGGACCAAATAGGGGTGCAATGCTCCTTGTGGATCTAGTTCGGCTAGAGGATGTTGTTGGACTAGCAGATTCAGTTTTAGCAGGCTCTTTTTTAGCTTCTTCTCTCTTCCTTTTGGCTTCTCTCACAACTTCTGCAGATATACCCATGCTCCCTACAAAGGCTTCCACTTCCTTCCTTACTCTCCGGACTATAATAGGTTTCTTCAATTGCTCATGTACTTGCATATATTTTTCTGCATAAGTTCCAAACCTCTCTTCAGTCGGATCCAAAGGCTTACTCAACAAATGTTGTGCATAAAGCTCCAAGATGTTCTCCTCAACTTCATAGCTCATTGGCATAATCCAGACCATTCTAGGATCTACAACTTCCATCAAGCATTGATCAATGTCAACCATAAAACAGATAGTCTCCTTGTACTTCTCCACAATAGAAGTAGGAATTCTTTCTCTTGCTTGCATTCCATTATGAAAACTCTTAAAATATCCCCAGATTGCAGTTTTCCTTGCCTTACTATCACCAATGTTGTATAACATATCTCTAATTTGAACAGCTACAGGCTTATCACCTTGCCAATGCACTTTCCTGACTCCCAGAACTTCATTCATGAAATAAAAGAACAAACACAACAACAAATTACCATACTTAAAGGTATTCTTCTTATCTTTCTTGATCTTACCAAGATTCTCCATAAGCTGACTTCAAAGTAACTCATACAAGTCATAATTTGCATTCTCCTTCACCATCTGATATGTTGCATAAATAGTTGTACCGGATACAGAATTATCTTGACTGGAATGATATATCTTGTAACCAATGACCATCAAGGCAAATTTCACATCCACATCAATAATATCATCAATTGTCATAGCTCTTTTATCAAACACAGAACCGGTTGCATCAGTAACTGTCTAATTCTTCACGAACTTCAAGATCGACAACCCACCAGAGGAATTTAAACTAGTAACAACAATTATAGCTTCTTTTGTGATCTTAAAGGGTTGACTTAACCACATAAATTCAACATGAACTCGGCTCAAAATATACCAGACCCACTTGCTTTCATCAAACACAGGAAATTTTACAATTTGCATGAATTTCTTCTCTTCTAGGGTTTTGAATTTAGGTTTAACACAGAGATCCTCTCCAACTATATGATTGGAATACAAATTCAACAGTTACGAGCTCCCCAACTCCTCAATATTTTCATGAACATATGCCCTAATGTCTTCAATATGCAAGATGTCATACGAAACAAACGAAAATGCACCTAAGGGCTCTGTCTCAACAGACTTGAAAGGATGCCACTTGAATTTTGGACGGGGTCTATCCTTGACATCAACTACCAACCGAGCAGCCATTTTCACAAATTCACAAGTTCACAAGTTTTCCCGATAAATACCTTTTAACCAAAATAGGGTTTGATCGTCGAATCGCCTTTACACTTGAATCTTTGCCAGAATTCGCCAAAGTTCTCCTCGAAGCTCTCCAAACTTCTTCTTCTTAAAGTGCAAAGTGACAAATGAAGAATACAACTGGCCTTTTATCATTCCCACACCTAACCTTCTTCATAGCAATAAATGCTTTTTCCCTAACTCATCTAGATACCCTATTTCCATACATTGTGAGAGATAACTTCTTCTGCAAACCTTCAACTCTGCATAAACACTCTCTCCAATTGTTACAACAGCATGTGTAGAACATCAATGCAATAATTGCACTCATCCACATCCTGATACCAAATACTTACAAGGGGTTTGAAGGATTTCCTTGACAACTCCCCCTAGGCCAAAGGCCTTAATCTAATTCCCGGAGGAATCACCAGAAGAATTTCCAGACCCTGATTCTGGTGCTGACTCATTTCCTGCAACAGAGGGACTCTTTTTCACCCATTTTTTCTTCATTTTCTTCCTAATCTCATTTGTAGTGACTTTTCCCTTTTCATCCTTTTGCATGTTTCTCCTTTGATTTATCAGACCTCTTCTGCAATGTCTAGCAATGTGATCGATTTTTTTGCAATTGTAGCACACCACATTTCTTTGTCCAGACTAGTTGTTCCATTGATTTTCTCTTGATCTGCACTAGTTAGCAATATGGCCAAATCTATTGCATGTATAACATCTAACATCTCTATAAAATTTGTTCATCATATTTATGCATTCATTTGACTTATGACCATACTTATTGCAATTGAAGCACTGACCTGAGAATGATGAGCCACTTGGATTCATTCTACTCCTACATTGTGAAGCCATATGACCAAATTTATTGCAAACATAATAGTGACCATTGAACCTTTGAGCATTAAGTTGTCTCACCGATTACCTTCCAGCTTTGTTCATCTGATTTCCTTGTCTAAATCTCCTTTGTCCAAATCTGAAACTTTCTCCTTTCTCATATCCAAGACTTCATTTGTCACCTTCAATCCTTTGACTTTTAATCAATTCATCAAGCTTGGATGAGCTAATCTTGAACTTCTCCTTGAATTCATTTGCAGTAGCAAGTTCATCTTTGAGATCATCAATCTGCTTTTCAAACTCTTCTTCATTATTTCTAGATTGTTCCAATTCAAGCTCCAACTGATTGAATCCATCAATAATTCAGTTGCATTCTTCATATTTCTCTTTCAAGGATTGTGCAAGCTTCTCTTCATTCTTCTTTATGTCTTCAATCTCCTTGGTCATCCTCATCATAATAGATTCCATCTCATGCTTTAGGACTGCATTGTCTCTAGCAAACTTTTCACATTCTTCAGTCTTTTCCTTTAGGGCTTGCCTCAGTTGTTCATCTGCAATGCGTTTACTGTCTTCCTGCTTGATCTGATCACAAAGTTCCCTTCTCTTCTCTCTCGACTTATTGATTTTATCTTTCAATGATTCAATGAATTTCTTAGCATTCATGAGATTTTCTTGTAATTCCCAGACTTCATATTTTGACTGATCAAGATCATATAGGGGCACCAAAAGTTGTTTTTGAAGACTACTTGAATCCATTGAACTTCTTTCCAAGATCTTCCCTAAGTTGTTAAACTTCTTTTGAGGAACTAGGCTCTGATACCAATTGTTGAATCAAGGAACATTGAGAGGGGGGTGAATCAGTGTTCTGTAATTTTTAACTTTGTTAATCTGATCTTTAAAGTACTAATAACATTCAACCAAAAGAAAGATGCATGAACATAAGACAAATAACCAGAACACCATAACACAAGGATTTTTACGTGGAAACCCTGTTAGGGGAAAAACCACGGTGGAGATCAATCCACAAGATTATTTGAGTATACTCAAAAAGATGTATACAAAATGGGAATGCACTTGCATTCAAGCACACTACCTAGAGCTCACTGCTAAAAAAAAAAGGCTCACTGCCTTACAAAAGATTTGGATTGCATCCAAAGATTTGAACTGATAAAGTAGCATCTACAAATGCTTGATTACAGTTCCAGTTAGGCTCATCAATCAATTTCTTGACCTTTTGTCTGATTATGCTCTTCTGCTATGTTCTGCTCTAACTCATATCACAAAATCCTTGTTGCACAAGTGAAACTATGCATAATCGCTCTACAATCCTTTTGAAATTTGCAACACACATCAACATACATTGAACATACACCAAAATGATATAATAGATCGCTTATATATATTTGCTACTAAGGATTTAATCGCTACAAGTCGGCTTCAACAAAATAGAGAAATATTTTCAAACTGTCAGCTCAAATCATAATTACTTTTCAATGCACATCCACCAAAGTCGGCCACAACATAGTGAGAACCAAAATCAAAATGCTCAAACACAAAAACACTTAAACAATTACTCCTCGAATATCTGCAACGGCTATATTCACTTAATCAGCCTTCTTGCACTGATGAACAAGAAATTAAACAACCGAATCTTATAACTTGCACACGGATTGATACGAGGCACTAAGATTCATAGATAACATAGATCATATACCAAACAACCTTCCCTAATATCCACAAGTCAAAAAGATAATAGAAAATTTGTGTATGAATCAATGAACATAAATTTGTCGGATGCTCTGTTTTAGCTTGACTATCTTCAAACCGTCTACCAGTATGATCAAATGATGACGTGCAGATCAAATCACAAACAAGGGTTTCCATCAATGACAACACCAGAAAAAATTTGCAGTGTCTCTTGCCAATAGAATCATGGGAGTGATTATAGATCATGCCAACCTATTTTGATGGTGTACACACCTTGGTTCTTTCCTCAAGGTGTATGTGTTGATGTTTTGAGTTGACAGGTTATGAGGATGCACAGTACATCCAATTAGGCTGACCAAATTGATGTTGTTTGTCAATTGTGGTACATATACAAGGTTAATTCCTTGTGTGGAAATGTGGTACGAGGTAGCAGTGTGTGTGTGTGTGATATGATGTAGTGTGAAGTGTGAATTATAGTTGTGGCATGAAGTATGAAGTGTGTTAAGTCAATTTTTTGAGATTTAGTGGAACTATATCTTTAGTATATGTCAGATGCATTGTTAACAGTTCATCTTTGGAAGTGAGCCACCCTTTCTTCTATCATTTTTATTCGAGGCAGTGAAACCTTTGGCAGTGGGCCTTTCTTTCTTTTTCTAGACAGTGAGTCCACCTTTTTGTATCAAACATTGTAACCGGTTATAATATATTGTGAGCTAATCCTCACCATGGTTTTTCCCTTTCAATGGTTTTCCATGTAAATCTAGTGTTCTTGTGTTATTTTATGTGATGCATGCTTTATATGTTCCTTTCATTTACTAGAAGTTAAATATGATGCTTTGAATGGATGTTTGAATTGAAAAAGCTAATGAGTTTCAATAAATATTGATTCACTCCCCCTCTTAGTATTTTGAGTGTTCAACATTTTTTGTTGAATTATGGGTAGGAAGGGAGTGGTCTCTAATGAATCTTTCTTCATTATTTTCTCCTCTAGTTGGATTACTTTTTCCCTCTTCTATTTGAGGGGTGTCATGAATTCCTCTAAAAAAATTATATCATGCTTTCTAGTGTTACTATGGAGGCCACCACATACCTGATCATTGCCTCTTCAATAATAGTCTTATTTGTTGTTCCCACCTATGTGTATATTTTAGTGGTTTTGTGCAACATTCCCTTTCCAAGTAGGTTGTTGTATAGTAGATCGACATCCATGAATCATTTTGTTTCTTTCTTACTCTATTTTTTTCTTTTTTATTTGTTTGCTCTTCTAATTTTCTATCCTCTTATTTTGTTTTTATGCCAATGACTTGAATCTTTTTTCTTTGTTACCTAGGTTGTTTTTACCTCTTTACCTTTCTCTCTGCACTCATTTGGAGGAGTGCCTCTAAGGATTCTTCCACTAATGGTTTAGCTTGCGGTGTGGTTGTGGGAAACTTTCTTTTTTATTTTCCCTTTCCTTTTTTCTCCTACTATTCTTTGAACTCTTTTTTTTTCAAATCTCAGAGAACCCAATTGCAATATTTTAGATGTTCATAGTGTTGATGTTCCTTGCTCTTAGGATTGGGATTTTGAGAATCCCAAATTTTCATGTAATTTCTCCCTAGATTTATCAACATGCTCCTCCATCTTCTTCTTGCTTAAATTGTCCATATATTCTCTATATCTAGTAAGTTTTTTCACCTTGTAATCCTTTCACAACATGAGGAGTGTCATCACATATGAATTTCTATGTGTATCACTAACTTTGTATAAAACTTATGGTATCCATGACACCCTTGGTTTAATTTCCTCCATCAAAGTATAGTCCTTTTCAACCAAGAAGATAATTTCATTGCTATAATTGTGCACCATGTTGTATGATATTCACTCTTTATCATATATTTGTGGTTTTTAATAATTTGTAATGTACTACAATGAAGGAGGTGGCATCCTTGAAGTGTTTCACATGAACATTAATTTGTTCTGCTACTAGCCTATTTGTTTCCCATACTTTCCTTGCGAAGGTCGACAATGCATTCATAAAGATAAATATTAGGCATATGATTAAAGTACCATACCTAAATTGGTAATTTTTGTTCTTGGTGTGTGGTATGTTCTCAAGGATTTGCTATCACAAGATCTCACAAAGGTATATCTCCTTGCCTTATACCTGCATTTGATGGGTCGTGTAGATTAATGTTGTTGCAATAGAATCTTCTCGATTGGTGTAGTAAATATTTAATAAATACCATGGTGGCCTATCAAACTATGAGGTTAATGATTTTCATGAAATAAAAACTCCTATCATATGTTACATTGACCAATTCAATGAAATTGTTATTTTTTATCTCCTTTTTTGGAGGAACGTCCCTCTATGCACTTAGTCCAATTACTGATTGTATATCCTCCTTCTTGATGTTGTATGGCTTGTCTAGATACATGTATTCATCAAGAATTATACTAAGAATAATTCAAATATATCCTTCCTCCTTTGAAAAATTCAAGAAATCTTTCCATATGTTCAATTTATGCTTCTTGACATGTGTCAAATACTTTGTTTGACCTAGTTATAGTAGGGTTTTCCAAGTGCTTTAGAATTGGTGTGGCCAATATCTATTAAGGATGCATGGATGTATTGTGAACATATTCTATATATATAACATTTGTAGGCACCTTTGAGAAGGCCTCATCTAGATCTACCTCCACAACTTTGTACAGGAAATTATACTTTGGCCTGGTTTCTGAGAGATGTCAACTAATATTGGACCAATCATTCCTGTAAAATAAATTTGTTGCTAGATGTAGAGGTATGAGTTAGGGTATTGTGAGAGTGAGCTTAGAAGGCATTGGATTGAGTAGGAGTAAGCAAGTGTTTATATAATATTACTACTAAGGGAGTTTAACAAAGTGTTGGGTGTGGTTTTATAGAGGATTATAGTGGGTTTGCATTAAATGTGTTTATTTATTCTTACCTTCCCATGCTTTTCTAGTTGTTATATTTTCATGACTTACTTGCTTTTTATGGTCTAATTTTTATGTTACATATAATACACATATTGCAATGGTTTATATACTTTTACTTTTCACCTTGTGGGTTGATGATAATATTTTAATATGATGCCATTAATATAACATTGTGGTGCTTTTCCCTCAAGTGTTCTAACCTGACTACTTTGGAATTTAAAATTTCATCTATGTAATATGGTCCTATCCATTTAACTTTCAATTTTTCTTTTTTCTTGAATTTTCTATCATATAGTAATAGCATATCATTTTTGTGGAATGTCTTATACCTTAGGTTTCTAGATCATGACATGCTTTTTAGTAGTTGTGCTCTAATTTTTGATGATACACCGTAAGTAAAATATTCACATCTAATTTATCAAGATCTTATAATATTTTCCTTAATAAATATTCCCCATTCAACTATATAGTAAGTGCAATACATAAATTTGGAATAATGAAGTTCATAGGTAAGGTGACATAGTCCATATACTATTTCAAAGGGAGTGAACTCGATAGACCTCTTATAGAGTATTATATATGGCTATGATACCGTTGGAATCTTGGCATCCCAATCTGAGTTGTTATTATACATTTTTATTAATGTGGTCTAGATAATTTTGTTGAGTGCCTCACTTTTACCATTAGCTTATGGGTGTTATGGGGTAATTATATTATGTGTGATCATAAAACTACTCAAGAATACCACAATTATCTTATTCACAAAATTATTGCCTTGATCACTTGTGATATTGATAGGGCAACCAAAAATCTTGTAATGATATTCTCATATAGGAACTTCATGGTAGTTTTAGTTATACAATCTTTAGTTGGTTTTGTTTCTACCCATTTTGTCAAGTATTCCACCCCAATAATTATGAACCTAGCTTTTATATGTTTTATAGGAGGGTCAATGGGCCCTATGAAGTCTATAGCCCATTTTTCAAATGGTATTTGCGCTAGGATTGACCACAAAGGAATCTCATCTCGTACAATATGTTTTCCCACTCTTTGGCATATATCACATTATTTGGCATACCTTTTTATATCTTTGAGAAGTATTAGCCACCATGTTCCATCTAGTTTGGCCTTCATTGCGGTAAATTCTTTGGAATTATGTCCACCTAAAATTCCTTCATGGGACTCCTTAAGTATTTCTTCTCTTAATTTTTGAATACTAACCTTCTTATGATATCATCTCTTCCTATTATGTGTAATTCTCCCTCAATCAGTGTATATGGTAAGGAATTCCATAAAATTATTTGATTGTCTTGTGGTGATATGTTTGGTGGGAATTCTCTTGTGGATAGTAAGATCACCACATCATGAATTTCTTTGGGTATCATAATAATCCTAAATAAATTTTCACTTGGAAAATCTTCTTCTAGGTTAATTTTATCAAATTTCCATGATCTATGAGACTAGCACTTTTGTTGTTTATGGATTTGATTTTGTATGAAATTTTAGCATCAATATTTTGGATTACAATCCATGATCAATCATCAAGACATTAAAGAGCTTAAAGGAGATGTAAAAATAGTTAGTTGCATACCAAGACCAAGTAAAAAATATAAAGAAAGGGGGAGGAAGGAGATAAGGGAGGTTGTGTGTGGTACACGGTGCAATAATGTGAAAACAAAGAACAAATTTCTTAATGAAAATAAAAAATAAATTTTTTATTAATATACTTATATTTTAAGTTATTTATGTAGAAAAATTTTATAATGAAAAATATTAATTATATCATAAAATTGAGTTTATGATCAATATTTACAACTATAGACTTACGAATTTTATATTTGTTAGTATGTAGAACCAGTTCCATTTATAAAAAAACACAATTTTAATAATGGAAAGACCATAAGTTAATAAACCAAAGAACAAATAACCTATACACAACTGCTTATTTATATAATTATTATTTTTTACTTATTAATAAAGAAAACCAAAAATAAATATATGAATATTTATAAATATAAGACAATGAAATAGAATAGGAAATACATAAATATACTTATATAAACATAACCTATAAATTTAAGACTATTTAAAACACATGAACAAATAAATAATAAATATCTAAAACATGTATAACTAAACTTTATATGTAGACACATAATAATAATATCACCTATACCGATAGATAAATAAGTATTTATAAATATCTTATAAAACCCAATAGCAAGAAATTATTGTAATGGCATAAATTTGTACCCTAGGAAAATTCCCCATTTAATTTCCCCTACCTTAGAAAATATAAACTCGATGATGTAAAATTCACTACCGCCACCTTGTCCCTTCTACCTAGCTACATATTTTTGCATCGGTGGAGGAATTTTTATCGAGGATGATTGTGCATCGCGAGGAAGTCCACGTGTTGCACTGTTGTCCTGACAAGATTCTTGCCCCTGGGATCTACATAAACATTACATTTTCTATTGGATGCAAAGAGTAATGTTCCTTGCCTCCATTGATCGACAAGATTCGACCTCTTATCTCCATTTTTTCCATTCAAACTATTTAAATTCATTCCAACTCCTTCACTTTAGCTTCATTCTAGCATGCTTTGTCTCACACTCTAACACTTCATTGTTTCATTCTTGCTTCTACACCATTGTTCTTTTTGCCGCAAGTTCCTCATTCGGCTCCAACAACATACTCTTGTTGCAACACCACTCTCATTGCAAGATCACCAAGCTTCAACTTCTCTATGTGGTGGTGTCACTCTATTCCTTCTACTATTGGCATTGAGAGCTCTTTGTTGGGAAGGTAACTTTTTTTCTTTCTATTTGGTTTCATCATCGTGCTTATTGGGTAGCATTTTAGTTGTCTTTGCTTTCTATCTAGTTGCACTACTTCCTTTCTACTTTCTTTATTGATTTCCATATCTTGTGGTATCTTGGCTATTCGTGGAGGTGGGAACACCAAAACGAGGGTTTGACTAAGGCAGACCTCAAACACAACCCAACATTCTTCTCATTTATATGTGTGTAGGCACGTTCAAGTGGAGCTAATTGAAGAATCAAGCTATTGGAAGCATAGTACCTTTTCCTATCCTCTATTTGTCATTTATAGAATAGTTCATTTCAAATGGTTTCCTTTCAAGTACTTTATTTTCTACATTTTTAGTACTTTCTATTAAATAGAAAAACATAACCAATCAAATAGTTAGTGGGCTTGTAGTGTTTTCTTTTTGTTTTTTGGACCTCTGTCCATACAGGATACCATCATGCCGCACTAGAGTCTGAGATTTGCATTGTCATCCTCAGACAATGAGTTATTTGGGTAGCAAATCGAAACCTCTGTAGCCGACTCTTCTGGTTCTATAAACACCCGGTTTAGCAAAAGGAAAGTGGTGCACTACTTGCCCTTCCTTTTCAACCTCAATCTTTCATCTTTTCAAATCTGCTTCTAATCAATTTGTAGTAGTTTAAGATAGCCCATTTCTTAGGACTCTTTTGTGACCTACAGTCCTGAGGGTGACGGATCCCCCTACTCTACAATTATAAATATCATAGAAATAACTATAGCATATCTAAAAATAATTATAAAATATGTAAATACTATTAAAAAGGAAAGGATGAAAAAATATATATAAATGACTAATGAATATATATAAAAATATACTTATATTTAAAAAATAAAACTACAAACAAATTTAAAAATATATATTTATATTTGTAACATAAAAATATTTGCATTGAAAATACAAACATATAAATTTATATAATTTTTAAATAACTCTAATGATACATATCTACAAATAATTAAAAATATAAACATTTCAAAAATAATGCAAAGAATGGATAATAAAAGTATACTAATAGGCTAGTATATATACTTATATTTATAATATAAGTATATATATACTTATGTTGTATCTAAAAGAGAGAATAAAATTTATAAATATTCTTAAATATAAAGGTTTATGTTTGTAAAAGTATGTTAATAATATAAGTATATATACTTATAAATATGTATAAGAGAAGAATATAATCTTAATTTTAAGAAAAAATATATAATCAATATATGCATAAATAAATAATAAAAATTAGATAAATTTATAAGACAATGAGTTAGAAAAGAAAAGAAAAGAACGTAAAAGAGGGGTGGGGGAGGGTGTCTGAAAGGGAAAATGGATTATAAACACCAACACTAGGATTAATGAACAATACTAAACCCTAAAGCTGAAGGGGGGAGGGAACCAACTCAAATGGGCTAAAAGATGAAGAGAACACAATAGAACTAGCAAAGGAGTAAAGAGAGGAAAGACCAATAGAGAGAAGGAGGAGGGGGCCATGTGTTGTGAATCCCACAAGAAGAGGAGAAGAGGGAGATGGGATGGCAACATGGGTTCCCCCCTTTCACCTACCATGGACAACTTTTACATGTATCATTTTGAAGAAATTTCCCTTTTCTCCTCCCCCCTCAAGCCAAGGTGGTGGAGGTGATATGTGGATGGCACCAATGTGTGTTGGCCTCATGTCCTTGAAAATTTAAAATAATTCCATGTTATCACCTTAATAGCATAGTGTCTTGCATCTCCTTCACCAAGGAGCTCAAATTTGATAACCAACTGCCTTTCCTTGATTTTTTTCTCCTAAAAAATTATGATGTATCCCTTGGACGTCGAGTGTTCTTCAAAGCTACCCATACTAACTTATACCTCCATTCATATTCTCATCGTCACCCCAGCCCAAAATCTGGGGTTCTAAAGACCCTAGTAGTGAGAGGCTATCAATTTTGTGATGAAGAAAGCCTAGACCAAGAGTTGGCCCATCTTCGTAAAGTCTTTAGATTGAATGGGTATACCAATAAGCACATCTCCAAAGCCCTCAACCAAGCCAAATCTTGTTTCTATTCCAACACCTAATCCTCCAAACTGTACGTTCTCCCAAGTGTCTCCCTCAATTATGTTGAAGCATTCTCTCAAAAAATATCCAAAATCCTTCTTCAAAAAGGCATTTGATATACCTTCAATCCCTTCTCGACATTAAAAAAATGAATCCCCAAACTCAAAGACTCTAAGGAGATCTTTCTAGATTCAAGAGTCTACAAGGTGGTGTTTTCATGTAGTAAACCTTATATAGGTGAAAAGGATCACACTTTCAACACCAAAATCAAAAAGCATAGTGCCAACATTAAACATGAAAAAATTCTTAAATCAACCCTAGCTGAGCACTCTTCATCAACCAAACATCGTATTTGTTTAGAAAACACAAAAATCTTGTTTAAAGAAGACAACTTCAACAAAAGAAAACTAAAGGAAGGTATAAAAATCAACAATCACCCCACTAACCTTAATTGTGATACAGGGTAGAGTTTAATTCTTTTTTGGAAACCTTTATTTTTCTAACCTTAGAAACCACCACCACCCCCTACCTGTAATATGCCAAAAGTTCACTGAAGTAAAATTTCCTAAGTTTTCATTGTGCGGGTAAAATAAACTATGTAATAAGTCATTGTAATAAAAAAAATTCCTTTCGTTATTGAGAATATATGAACAAAGATGCTATAACAACATACAATAAGGATTTCCATTCCATTATAATAATTCAAAAAGTACAATAATCCAAGAAAGTACACAACTACATACATGGCTCCTCTAAGCTTCATAGCATAAGATATAGATAGTCTAGGAATTTGCCTTTCAAAACATTGGTCTTTTGTCACCTACTGAGGAGGAGAAGCATCACTCAAGCACTTTTTCGCCAACCACAGACTCACATGTGGTCCCCCACACATCTATCAATGATAGATGGCCCTACCCTTCGACGAAGGTATTGGTTGGGTAACCCCGTACAACATACCACTCTGAGCTTAGTTTTATGCCCTACATGATTAGGATTTATAACCTACACTAGGTAACCCTCATGCATTTGAATTGACACAGTGAACTCTTGGTCTACCATTCACTTACACTATAACAAGATCAGTTGACTTAAGGCCATTATATCTATGCTTAGGCAATTCCTCTCCATGAGCAAGCTACTCCTCAGGATAACCTATCTCTTTAACAACCTAAGGAAACACAACTCGTAAAGCAAAGTACTAGTTCCCTCCCTTCATTGGATAAAAATCCCAAGAGTAACCTACTAGCCCTCTAGCATAATTAAATATCTAGCTATGAGTATCCCTTAAGCTACCCATGTTTAATTAGTACACAAATAGAGTAAATAGTTTCCACTTTTCTTTTAAAAAAAACATTACTTTTCCCTATATACAAGTAACTATAATTGACTAGTTTAAAAATTCAAGAAACAACTCTTTCAAAACTAATACAACAAGGGAAGAATATTCGCATGCCTGTGATAAGCTTTCCAATCAACTGGCTGCAAACATAGCACTTCTTGAACAACAACTACCCTGGTATCAATCATCCAACAAAGACTCAAAAACCACTATCTCACAAGTTGGCAAATACTTCTCTCAAAATAATAATAATTCTCTCTAATGCTCAAAGCTCCCACTCACTGTTTTTGGCAGAATATTGCAGATAGAAATGTAAATAGGATGCAAAAACTTGCTCAAGAAATGCATCCCAAACAAGTGCACTAGCTCTACTATTTATACAACAAATAGGTAACTACTCAACCTAAAATTTAGGCATGAAATTTGACAGCAACAAGCATGCACAACAACACATATAACATAGCTAAAAGGTGGAAAACATGTAAGCACTTACTCAGCTAAAACAAGCTATAGATCGACCCTATTTATTGACAACAATTAGAGACCAATTCAAATCTCCACATGATAGAATTTGGTTTGCATTCCATAATGGACATCTACAAGTATAATGATTCAAAGGTGGCGCCAAAACATCATATCCACATACAGATTTGGTGCAATTTCCTTTATAGCTGAAACAATCAACATCAGATTTGCAACACCAAGCTTGCATCAACAAAGTATTGGTATGAGTTGACTCACATAATAAATCATTTTGAAAAAGTCATTGACTTATTTACACGGCTTTACAAATGTTATATTATGCAAAATAACATGGCACTTAAAGTTTACTAAGTCCATGAGCTTCCCACAAAAGGCGATGACTTATTCTATCATTAAACATCGACTTAATGGTTGCTCTTTGTTTGCAAATTATAAACTCTTCTTTCACAAATAGCAAGAGTAAAATGCGGCTAAAGAATACAGTCACATCTTTATCATACTTTGGCCTTGATTTAGTTTAATAAATCGTCCTCCAAGTTGTTTATGATAATCGACTTCAAATCCATATATAATATTCTAAATACATACATGTATACTTAGCATATATGTACATATACATACATATATATTGGTTCACACACACACACACATATATATATGTATGTATGTATGTATGTATATGTTAGTATATATATATATATATATATCCATATTTATCATATGTTTAATAAAGCATCTATACCTATGTATACATGTATCGATAAATTCATATAGGCATGTCCATTTGCCACTATACACGTATATAGATACATATATACATATGGATATATGTATATTATATATATATATACACATTTGATTCTCATACCACATACCAAATCATACACCATTACTATGGTATTGATAATAGCCTAAGAGTGAAATATCTATACGTAAACATATGCATGTCGTTAGGTCCATCGGTTAGTTCCATGCACATAAGAAACTCATGCATGAGTGTGCATAGGTACATCTACCTATGTACCCTCATGTACACATTCCTTCTTGCGTATGGTCTATCATTGTCATGCATGTGTGTGCGCATGTACATATTCCTCGTATGTTTCTCATATCAATACAAGCATAGTAACAAGGAAAGAAATCACAAGCTCAACCAAATGAACATCACCCAATAATGCACTCAAAGGTAAACAAGACTCTTACTAATGCAGACATATTGACTAGGGATGACTTACCAACTTCCCACTTAATAACCTGACTCAATTATTCTATTGTGGTGTGTGTAAGCTCAGATTGGTTACGGTACTGGTTACCCGAGTAAGACCTTCTCCTGAGTGATACTTCTCCACTTGGAGGAATTGAACATATACCTACAACCAGTAACACATGCTCACAATAGTCAACTATTCACAAAATATGTAGTATACGTAATACATTTCCAAAGTTAGAATATTAATTCAATATTCATCCAATCACATAAATGCATTCCTTCATATGATATTAAATGAGATAACATTCATTCATAACGTAGTGATAACAAAGTGCGCATACAATTTATTCATCCACTGAATTCACATTACATTCACATTTTACCCTATATAGTAATAGTAAATAGTAATTACACAATTGGGGTGTAACATACTCCTTCCCTTGTGAATCATCATCCCTGATTAATTTTATGTAGCAACATAAAATAAAACAAACAATCAACATATTGTTTCAAACATTCTCAAATGCATCTAAAATGTGAGGAAACTTTTGTTGAATCTCAGCATAATCCTCCCAAGTGGTTGTCTTCTACATACTAGTCCCACTGGACTTTGTACTGCAGAACCTCTCTATTACGCAAGCGAAGCTTATGTGTTCTAAGCACCTTGATGGGCTCGAGTGTTACCACTCTAGGGTCACGTACCTGTAAAGCAATCCAATCAATCACATGATTATCACCGGGTACATACCTCTTTAGGTAAGACACATGGAAGACATTATACATTCTGGCAAGAGCTAGTGGAAATGCTATTCGATAGGCGATCAGATTCACTTCCTCTAGAATCTCAAAAGGTCCAATATAACACAAGGCTAACTTGGAATAATTTCCAAATTTAATGGAGCTCTTGTGAGGTTTCACTCTCAACAACACTTTGTCACCTACTACAAAATTTTAGGGCACTCTCTTGGCATCGGTATAACTTTTTTGACAATCGCTAGCTTTAGCCAACCTTTGCTTAACAATCTTAACTTGCTCATCCATTTCAGCCAACATATTTGGTCCAAGACTCACTCTATCCCAACTTATAGGAGTTTGACACTTTCGACCATACAAAGCTTTGAAAGGAGCCATCTTTATCGTAGAATGATAAGAATTGTTGTAAGAAAATTCTACTAAGGGTAAGTAGTCTTCCCACTTGTATTTTTGATCCGTGCAATACATTCTTAGTAGGTCTTCCAATACTTGATTCACCCTTTCCATTTTTCCATCCATTTTTGGATGATATGTTGCGCTAATATTCAATCGAGTCCCTAGTGTAGAAAACAAGGTTTGCCAAAACCTAGAAGTGATTCATGCATCCCTATCTGAGATAATCTTCTCTGAAATTCTATTCTACCTAAACACTTCTTGCACAAACTTTCTTTCTATGATAGGTGCTCCATCAGTTAGATTCTCGGGTATAAAATGTGTGACTTTGGTAAGCTTATCTACTACCACAAGAATGGCATTGTGCTTATTTCTTGACATAGGCAATCCTTGCACAAAATCCATACTTATGACTTGCCACTTCCGCTCTGGTATGTCATGTGGATATAACAAGCCTGTAGGATGATGATGCTCCACTTTCACCCTTTGACATTCAAGACACTTAGCCAAAAAATTAGCAACATCTTCTTTCATCCCTTTCCAAAAAAATAATGGCTTCACATCCGCCATCATTTTGGTCACTCCAGGGTGTCCAGATACGGTGCTTCATGTACTTCTTTCCATACCAGATTCCTTAACTCTACTATGTCTGGTACATACATACATCCTACCTTTATATCTAAGTAATCCATTTGGTTCAAAATAAAAACCCTCATACCTAGAATCTTGTGGATTATTAGCGAGTGTATGCTTGACTTGCAAGTAATACTCATCCTCTTTGCACTTTTGCAACACTTGTCCCTTAAAGTCGGTTTGAATCATCACTATTGAAGCAATATGACGTCTTCAAATCAAGGCGTTAGCAACCCGATTATATTTCCCTTTAATATAATTGATATTAAAATCATAGTCAGCTATTAACTCCAACCATATTCTTTGCCTTGCATTCAAATTAGGTTGAGTGAAAAGGTACTTTAACCCATTATGGCCAATTTTCAATTCAAAGTGTTTTCCTAACAAGTAGTGCCTCCACATTTGTAATACGTGAACCATAGCTGCTAACTCTAAATCATGCGATGCATAATTTTGGTCATAAGGTTTTAGCTTTTGTAATTGCTTTGTGGGTTCTCCAGATCTACTAGCATTTCCACCAGCATTGTTGGAACCATTTATGGGATGCTATACATGTGGGAGAGACCACTTTGTTAGAGATTATCCCAATAAGCCTTCCAGCAATTCATTACCTACTTAGTGGGAAATGTTCCAACGAAGGATACATGCTATAGTGGATGACCACCAAGTAGAGTATCAAGCAACTCCCATTGAAACTCCAGGTATTTTGTTTGGTTTACCCATTTCAATTCTTATTGATACTGGTGCAACTGAGAATTTTATTTCACCTAGAGTAGCTAAGCAATTATCTAGAAAGGTTGGACACATGACAACATCTTGGGATGTAGAGTATGCAAACCAAACAAGAGCAAAGGTGGAACAATGTTTGTTCGGGGCTAGGGTAGAGCTACCTTGTTTTTCTATAGAAGTAAACCTATATGTCACACCTTTAGGATCCTATGGTTATCCTAGGTATGAATTGGTTGTGGAGACATAGGGCTAAGGTAGATTTCCATGCGAAAACCATTGAATTCCTAGATGATCTTGGTAATTGAGTGAAGTTCGAAGGGATACTTAGAGAGGTCAAGATTCATCAAATCTTGACAATGCAACTAGTGAGGGCTAAGAAGAAAGGGTGCAAACTCTTTGTCGTTAATATTGAAGAACTTGAAAAAGATCTTGATAACTTAGAATCCCAGAGCTTCCAAGAGATGGAAGATGGTGAAATAGATGACATTGGAATGATGAACATGGAAAGGTATCCTATATTGAGAAATTTTTTGGATGTGTTTCCAGATAAGTTACTTGGGTTTCCACCGAAGAGGATATTTGATTTCTCTATAATATAGTTCCAGGGAACCTATTCCTAAAGTTCCCTATAGGATGAAAACAGCCGAGCTAATGAAGCTTAAGGCATAGTTGGACGAACTTTTTTCAAAAGGGTTGATAAGACCAAGTGTTTTTCCTTGGGGAGTGCCAATTATTTTTGTGAAAAAGGATGGTACTTTGTGTTTGTGCATCGACTATCGTATGCTTAACAAAGCCATGGTAAAGAAAAAGTATTTGTTGCCATGTATTGATGATCTTTTCGATCAAATAAGGGGAGCTACCATATTCTCTAAAATAGATTTGAGATCTCGATATCACCAATTGAGAATTAGAGATGAAGATATCTGTAAGATTGCGTTCAAAACCAGATATGGACACTATGAATTCATAGTTTTACCTTTTGGGTTAACAAATACACCTACCGCATTTATGAATTTGATGAATAGTGTATTTAGGGATTGCCTAGATAAATTTGTCTTTCTTTTTTTGGATGACATCCTGATTTATTCTAAGGATGAGGAAGATCATTGTAGACATTTAGAGATAGTCTTACAATGGTTAAGAGAACATGAGTTGTATGGTAAACTCTCTAAGTGTACTTTTTTCCAAAGGAGAGTGCATTATCTAGGGCATGTGATCTTGACAAACTTAATCTCCGTAGATCCAACCAAGATCAAGGTAGTACTTGAGTGGCCAGTACCCAAGAATGTGTCTGAGGTAAGAAGTTTCATGGGTCTAGCAGGGTACTATAGGAAGTTTGTTGTGAACTTCTCCAAGATTTCTTTTCCAATTACTTCTTTACAAAGGAAAGGAAAGTAATTTGAGTGGAATGAGAAATGTAGAGAAGCCTTTGATCTACTTAAAAAGAAGATCACTGTGTCAATCTTGAAAGTACCAAATCCTGAGGGTAACTTTATGGTTATCAGAGTTGCATAGTGGAAGTTTGGTGGGCCCATAACCCACAGGTCCCAAGATCGAAACCTGGCTCTGATACCACATGTAATATTCCAAAAGTTCATTGAAG
This sequence comes from Sequoia sempervirens, assembly GCA_007258455.2. Lineage (NCBI taxonomy): Eukaryota > Viridiplantae > Streptophyta > Pinopsida > Cupressales > Cupressaceae > Sequoia > Sequoia sempervirens. Next base: position 123,719 of record VDFB02390994.1, on the reverse strand, counting down.
TAAATTTTCCTAAGTTTTCCCTGTGCGAGTAAAATAAACTATGTAATAAGCCATTGTAATAAAAAAAATTCCTTTCTTTATTGAGAATATATGAACAAAGATGCTATAAAAACATACAATAAGGATTTCCATTCCATTACAATAATTCACAAAGTACAATAATCCAAGAAAGTACACAACTACATGCACAACTCCTCCAAGATTCATAGCATAAGATATATATGGTCCAAGAATCCTCCTTTCAAAACCTTGGTCTTATATCGCCCGCTAAGGAGGAGAAGCATTACTCAAGCACTTTTCCGCCAACCACAAACTCATATGCGGTCCCTCGCACATCTATCGATGATAGACGACCCTACCCTTTGACGAAGGTGTTGGTTGGGTAACCCCGTACAACATACCACTCTGATCTTAGTGTTGCGCCCTACATGACTAGGATTTATAACCTACACTAGGTAACCATCATGCATTTGAATGGACACGGTGAATTGACAATGGAGCCCTGAGAAATGAAACTACTTTGGCCAAAGTTTTCTCACTCAGTATAATCAAGTGATGGTCTACCATTCACTTAGACTATAGCAAGCTCATTTTGACTTAAGGCCATTATATCTATGCTTAGGCAATCCCTCTCCATGGGCAAGCTACTCCCTAGGATAACCTATCTCTTTAATAACCTAAGGAAACACAACTCATAAAGCAAAGTACTAGTTCCCTCCCTTCATTGGACAACAATCCCAGGAGTAACCTACTAGCCCTCTAGCATAATTAAATATCTAGTTATGAGTATCCCTTAAGCTACCCATGTTTAATCATATCTAGTATAATAATAATATTAATACCTATGAGAAACAATCTCTCCTATCATGGAGTAATTATAAACAATACACAAATAGAGTAAATAGAACTTCCACTTTTCTTTCAAAGCAAACGATACTTTTCCCTAAACGCAAGTAACTATAATCGACTAGTTTAAAAAGTCAAGAAACAAATCTTTCAAAACTAATACAACAAGGGAAGAATATTTGCATGCATGTGTTAAGCTTTCCAATCAACTGGTTGCAAACACAACACTTCTTGAGCAACAACTAGCTTTGTATTGATCCTCCAATAAAGACTCAAAAACTACTATCTCACAAGGTGGAAAATACTTCTCTCAAAATAATAATAATTCTCTTTAATGCTCAAAGCTCTCACTCACTATTTTTGGTAGAATATTATAGATAGAAATGTAAATAGAATGTTGAAACTTGCTCAAGAAATGTGTCCCAAACAAGTGCACTAGCTCCACTATTTATATAGCGAATAGGTAACTACTTAGCCTATATTTTAGGCATGAGTTTTGACAACAACAAGCATGCACAAAAACACATATAACACAATTAAAAGGTGGAAAACATGTAAGCACTTACTCAGCTAAAACAAGCTACAGATTGACCCTGTGGATTGACAACAATTAGAGATTAATTCAAATCTCCACATGATAGAATTTGGTTTGCATTCCATAATGGAAATCTACAGGTATAAGGATTCAAAGGTGGCATTAAAGCATCATATTCACATATACAGTTGGCGCGATTTCCTTTATATTTGAAATAGTCAACATTAGATTCGCAACACCAATCTTGTATTGACAAAGTCTTGGTATGAGTCGACTCACATAATAAATCGGTTTGACAAATTCGTCGACTTATTTACACAACTTTACAGATGTTGGTTTATGCAAAATAACATGACACTTAAATTTTACTAAGTCCACGGGCTTCCCACAAAAGGCATCGACTTATTCTATCATTAAACATCAACTTAATGGTTGCTCTTTGTTTGCAGATTACAAACTCTTCTTTCATAGACAACAAGAGTAAAATGCAGCTAAATAATATAGTCACATCTTTATCATACTTTGGCCTTGATTTAGTTTAATAAATCAGCCTCCAAGTTGTTTATGATAATCGACTTCAAAGCCATATATAGTATTTTAAATACATACATATATACTTAACATATATGTACATATACATACATAAATACATACATACATACATATATATATCTCTGTGTGTGTGTGTGAACCAACACACACACACACATATATATAATGAATATATAAAAGTATATACTTATGTAGCGTCGTAAATTGTCACCTTTGACAATTTCACACTATGTTTTTCTCGCCCTAAATTATTGAGCTTAATTAAATTCCTAATTTCCTAAATTATGCATTTTATAACCTATTTTTACCATTCTTTTGAGAAATTGCAAGCATTTAACAAATGCATTTATTTAATGTTTTACCCCTGACACCCTATTTCCTAGAAAATACGGCCAGGATTGGGACACCCTTGGGCGTTTGAGTCCCTCTTTTTTTTTTGAGATCCAAATTTGAATATGTCGCTGTTGACATTTTAACATTTGAAATTCAAGTTGCAAATATCGGCTATTAGGATCTAGTTTGTGGGAAATTGAATAAATGCCTATAAATACCTAGTTATTGCATCATTTAAAATCTATCTAGCAACAAGGAGAATTTATGAGCAACAATTATTGTCAAGAAAAAGTTAAGAGAAACATTTCAGAGCTTTATTATAGTAGTTCAACATCCAAACATCATGTGAGTTTATGTATGTTCAGTTATCATTGTTTGTGAAGGCTAACCCTTGTATGTCTCCAAGCAATTCAAGCATTCAAGTAAGGAAGATCCAAGACCTTGAAGTGATGTGCATAAATTTAGTGCTTTGAGGTAGCCATTGAAGGGTGGTGAGTTGCAACACTTTGTCGATTCATCATTCCTTCCTATCATTTATCCTTTCATCATTGACATTGCCATTATGGAAGTGAAAACACTAACATGAGGTTTGACTAAGCAAGCCCCTAAATGGCACAACATTTCTTCTCTCTTTGAATGTGAAGATTTCGGGTTTGAAGAGGGTTGAAGGAAGCTTGAAGAGAACTTATTCATTGTCGCATTCAAATCCCTACACCTTGTCAACTCATGGAAACACACCTACAAAATTATCTGATGGTGATTCGACAAGTCTGCAAGCAGAAATAGGGATCTTAGATCTGACATTAGAGGACTGCAAAAATAGAGTAGGACACCCCTACAAGGAATCACCCTGTCCTTGGGCGACTTTTCCCTTATATTCAGGCTGACACCAAACTTTCAAGATAGGTACACATCACTCTTCCCTTCCCAGATCTGCATGCAAATCCCCGTTACAATCTATTAATTGTTGGTATCTTGTAATTTTCATATTAGGGAACATAGTCTAATTAGGTTGATAAAGACAAATCAATTCCAGTCCATTCCAAGTTTCAAAAAGATGCAGATCTAGGTTTGATTGACTCACCTTCATGGTTAAAAGTCAATCTAAACACCTTGTTGATCTCCATCTTAATGAAGCATTAAAAAAAGACCCCAACAACAAACCCTACACAAAAATTGAATCCTAGGTTTATACATTAGACCTAGGGTTCTATTTTTCATTGTTTCAACTTATCATATTTTAAAAAAAAAAATTATAAATTTATATTTATATACTTACAAATATAAAAAAATATAAAATATAAAGATATAATATCCTTATAAATATATAATATCTACATATTTATCAAATTTTAGAAATAAAATAGCATATCTACTTATTAATCTACTTAATTACATATTTATAAATACATTCTAAAGATTATGAAAAATAAATTTACAATAAATATATATATATATATAATAAAAATATTTACATTAAAAATACAAACATATAAATTTATATAATTTTAAAATAACTCTAGAAAGTATACTAATATTATAGACTAAGTATACATATTTATATTTATAATATAAGTATATATACTTATGTTTGTAATATAGGTATGTCTACTAATATTTATGTACTCATAAATGTCTATAAGAGAGAACAAAAGTTCTAAATATTCTTAAATATAAAGTTTCATGTTTGTAAAATTATGTTAATAATATAAGTATATATTATATTTATATACTTATAAATGTCTATAAGAGAATATAATCTTAATTTTAAGAAAAAATAGCAATCAATATATGCATAATCAAATAATAAAAACACTTAGATATTGTAGGATGGTGAGTCGGAAAAGAAATAAAAAAAGAAAAAAGAAAAGAGGGGCGGGCTATGAAAGGGAAAATGGATTACAGACACCAATACCAAGATCAACAAGAAAAACTAAACCCTAAAGTTGAAGGGGGCAGAGAACCAACTCAAAGGGGTCAAAGGATGAAGAGGACACAATAGAATTGGCGAAGGATCATAAGAGGAAAGGCCATAGGAGAGAAGAAGGAAAAGGGGACCCATGTGGTTATGGGTCCCACAAGGAAAGGAGGAGAGAGAAAAGAGAACACAAAGCGAGGGAGGAAGGTTTGACACCAAGGGAGAAAGGTTAGGGTAGTGTTACACCCCAATTGTGTAATTACTATTTACTATTACCATGTAGGGTAAAATGTGAATGTAGTGTGAATTTAGTGGATGAATAAATTGTATTTGCATGTTGTTATCACTACTTTATGAATGAATGTTATCTCATTTAATATCATATGAATGAATGCATTTATGTGATTGGATGAATATTCAATTAGTATTCTAACTTTGGAAATGTATTATGTATACTACATATTTTGTGAACAACTAACTATAGTGAGCATGTGTTAGTGGATGCAGGTATATGTCCAATTCCTACAGGAAAAGGGGAAGTATCACTCAGGATAAGGTCTTGGTTGGGTAACTAGTATCGTAACCAATCTGAGCTTACACTCACCACAGTAGAATAATTGAGTCAGGCTATTAAGTGGGAAGTTGGTAAGTCATCCCTAGTCAATATGTTTGCATTAGTAAGAGTCTTGTTTACTTTTGAGTGCATTATTGGGTGATGTTCATCTGTTTGAGTTGGTGAGTTCTTTCCTTGTTACTATGCTTGTATTGATATGAGAAACATACAAGGAATACGTATGCGCATACACATGCATGACGATGATAGACCATACACAAGAAGGAACGTGTACATGAGGGTACATAGGTAGACGTACCTATTCACACTCATGCACGAGCTGCTTATGTGCATGGAACTAACCGATGGACCTAACGACATGCATATGTTTACATATAGATATCTCGCTCGTAGGCTCTTATCAATACCATAGTAATGGTGTATGATTTGGTGTGAGAATCGAATGTGTATATATATATATATAGTATATATATCCATATGTATATATGTATCTATATATGCGTATGGTGGCAAATGGACATGCCCATACAAATGTATTGATACATGTATACATTTATATACATGTACATAGAGGCATATATATATAAATACATATATGTATACACAATCGATATATTAATATAACAATGTGATTGCTATCTTGATTATATTCGTTTGTATATTGATTACATATACATGCTTTAATTAAAATATGATAAATATGTTAGTTCATATATATATATATATATGTGAACTAACATATATATATTTGGTTCTCATATATATATATATCTGTGTGTGTGTGTACCAACATATATATATATATATATATATATGTATGTATGTATATATATATACATGTGAACCAATGTATATATGTATGTATGTTGGTTCACATATATATATATATATATATTGGTTCACATACATATTATATATATATATATATATATTTGTTCATATATATATATATATATATATAATACGTATGTGAACTATAATTCCCGCCACGAAACCCTAGAGAATGTTACAAACAAAACGGAAGCGAACTAATTTTTTTTTTTTAAAGTGTAATTAAACAAGTAAAGTGAAATACACTTACACAAACATTCTCTAAGGTACGTGACAACGCTTACTTACAAACCCCAATACTAACAAAAGTTACTAAACATAACAAATATTATTACTCAAGAATTAAAGATCATACATCCAAAACATTAAAATACATCACATAAAAAGTAAAGTACAATAACGATCCATTCATACATTGCATCCATTCAATATTCAATTACATCACTCATTTCTAAATGAGATAGTTTATACAAAGATGTTACAATTACAATTTACAAAAAAATTCTCCTTGAATACAATTGAGGAGTGATACAATTACAAATTACAAGGTATCCAACTGATACAAGAGAGAACATGATAGAATTACAAATTCACTGGTACACACGAGCTTTCCAATCATGAAGTACTCGTCATCACGAACAAGAACTGGGGACCCAACGATGTAAGGTGCACGTTCCACCCAACCATGTGGTACCCGAAGGACCAACCCCCATGCTAGGAGATAGTAAAAGAGCTTCCTAGACAAAACCTACAACCTCTAGACATAGGCAAAAACAATATTAAACTACATAAGTACAAAACTTACAAAAAGGTTACAATGCTTCCAGATAACAATGATCAATTGTACAATACAACAAACTGACTGACTGAAGGTTTTCATAGGAGGAGTGCCATCACAGAGTTGCATGGGTTACCCTGGCGTATCTTCCTAGGCTCTGACCCCCATCTTGGGTTACCCTGGTGACCTCTTACGATACCCGGCCCCAACATGCAATCCAATGCAGAATCGACTATCTTTCCAAAAAAATAAGATATCGATCTTGCCATTTTAGGCCTTCTCGTCTCATCCCAAGTCTTTACTAGCCCTTGAGTCCATGAGCGAGGCATTAATAAAAGTTAAGTGTTTAAACAACCCTTTTTCCCTAACATATTTATTTAATTTTCATTGATTAAACTAACTCTGCATGAGTTACCCTAACACCACTTTGTGTGTAGGCCCTCATGAAAAGCCACTCCCCTATTAGCAACCTAAGGGATCAATTTCACTAACATAGGGTAAACCAGGTGCACATAACCAATTACAAAAACCAACTTAATAACAATGTACAACACTACCTGTTCGTAGAACCAGGTGACCATACATGATAAAATACCACGTGCACTACCCAAGTTATTTCAAAGCTAAACCAACATAAGTTACAATCCTCATCTCAAGAAAACACATCTGGAAGTCCTACATAAACAAATAACTCAATTTTCCCAACAACGAGAATAAGAGGGAACACAACTTAAAAAGACCAATTTTCAAGCAACATAATAATCTAACCTTAGGATTTCCTAAATCCAAATAATTCACCAATACATCGTTTGCAAATACCCAAGGTAAAATACCACAACATACATAATAGAAGAAACACAATTTAAAAGCAAATTAGGCAAATAAAACATCTAATATTTGGATTTCCCAAATCCGATGTGAATAGTAATACTTTGCTCAATTATTTCTAGATCGAGACAAATTTTATTCATAGAATAAGAACAATCGTAACCAATTGCTTAACTCTATAATTCCTCAATACATCACATGAACATAACTAATCTTATCATAAATTTGTTTGTGACTAATAAGAAATATAAATAAAAATCGCTTCCTTAAAATTTTCTTTTCATCTAAAACGAATAACCATTTCCCTTAAAATCATTCCCTTATTTAATAACTACTTGTGCATTTCACAAGCAATAATAAATTTAAATCTAAAGGTTTACTTCGGTTTCTCATTAATATTTAAATATACAAATCCCATTTTCCCATTGAAATCATTTCATTATAAAATAGCTACTTGGACATAGACAGTCATCTCTATTAATTAATATTCATTTAAATAAAAATGTGTTTCTATTTACATTTAATATCCATTTCACATATTTAAATATTCATTTATTTAACCATGTGCACATTATCCATTTTCCTTGATTAAACAAAAAAGATCAAAATCAATCTTAGAATAAAATCATTTTATTATAAAATCAATATTTGCATCAATAAAATAATCTTAAAATAATTATATTTAAATACAAATATATGTTTAAATATATAAATATTATTTAAATATATAATTATAAAATAAATTTAAATTCCAAATCATTAAATATAACCCAAACATTTACTAATTAACTATACAAATCAAACATACATATATATACATATAATATATATATTATATATTAAAAATAATATAATATATATATATATACATATATTTTATTAAAGGTGCGTGGGTGTCGTTTCGTGCGCGTTTTTTGTGTGACCGGTTGGAGTCTGGTGCGGGCGCCGGCCTTTCCATTGTCTGTGCTTCCCTTCTCCTTGGGTTGCTTTGTTGTTCTCTTTGCTGGTTGGGTGGGACTCTTATTATTTTGCTGGGGTTGGGTATTGTTTATTATTGTTATTTTATGTTGCTTGCATTGTGGGGGTGGCTGTGAGGCAGATTGGTTTTGTCTTGGGGCTTCTTGGCTGGAGTTTTTTCGGTGTAGGGTTTGAATGGCGAGGAATGCATCTATTGGGGAGGTGAAGGGGGATGATGCAATGACGGAGGTTGGTGATGGGGCTTCGTCTGGAGAGGGTTTGACAAAATCTAGTACTTTTAAAATGCATAAGGTAAATGGATGCCTGGAAAGAGCTTAGGTTCGTCATGTGTTGGTGATTCAATCGGAGGCGGTAGCTGATGATCTGGAGTACTACAATAAGCATGTTTTGATTTGTAAGTTTATGGGGATGAGGGTTTCTCTTTCTTTCTTGGACACTTGGATCTGCAAGAAATGGTCTCCGGAGGGTGACTTCGATGTTCTATTGGCTGCTAACAATTTATTTCTGGTAGATTTCTTGTGCATTTCAGATCGAAATAGGGTATTTGAAGGGGGGTCTTATTTTTATAACCAAGTAGGTCTCTTCATAAAACCATGGCATGCAGGCTTTAATTTGGTGGAAGAGTTGCCTTCTAGGGTCCCGGTTTGGGTTCGCCTTCCTCGGTTGCCGCTTGAATGTTGGAGAACTAATATATTACAATCGATTGCTTTATTGTTGGGTAAGCCTATTGGTCCTTCTCAACATACTTTGGATAAAAGAATCTTTTCTTATGCGAGGGTTTGTGTTGAGATTGATCTAAGTCAGCCTTTGCCTGATTCTATTGAGTTGACTATTGGCTCTAATTCCTAGACTCAACCATTGGATTATGAAATGTTTCCTTTTCGGTGCCGATTATGTCATGAATATGGGCATCTGTTGCGGAGGTGTCCTCGGGCTTTTGGTGCAAGAGGGGTAAATAATGTGGGTACCCAATCCAATACAAGGGTGGATAAGGGTAAGGATCTCGTGCAGGGAACGACAGAGGACAAAGATGGTTTTGTTCCAGTTAAGCCTCGCAATTGTGGATGGGGTCAAAAGAGACCTTTTAAGGAAAGGAAGGACGGGGAGACATTCAATAGATTTGAGGCTTTGGATGAGTTAGTTCAGGAGGAAGGTTTTACAACTGACATGCAAGTGGTGGATGGCTCTAAGGAGTTGGTTGAGGTACAACCTTTGGTGATCCCTGGATTGGATTTGCCTGGCAACCAGGATCCTCAGATGGTTTCTAGTCTTTCTCCTTCCGCTCTGACTTTTGGTGTGGAGGGTGGGGTGATTGTTGATTTTGGTGGACCCTCTAGTGTTGGTAAGGCTTGATCAGAGGTTCGAGGTAGCCCTGACCTAGGAAAGACTAAATCTTCTTCCTCTATTTTAGGTGTGCAGCAAAAATCTTTTAAGAAAGGACTTCCTGAGAAATCAGTTAAGGTTGGTCGCAAAAAGGACCAAGAAAAGGTGAAGCTGGTTGGAGAGACTTTGGTTGAGGTTGGTTCGGTGAAGACTATTGATGCACACTTCTCCCAACCCCAACGATGATAGTTATTTCTTAGAATGTGAGGGGTATGAATAGCATCCCTCGACAAAAGGTTATTCAAGATCCGGTTCGTATTTATTCTCTTGATATGGTTTTCTTACAAGAAACTAAGCTATCAGTCACTAGTATGTTAAGTGTGGCTTCAAAGATTTGGGGTCGTGGCCAATGTCAATGTGTTGGTGCTTTTGGTAATTCTGGTGGAGTGGCTTGTTTTTGGGATCCTTGGAAGGTTATTCCAATTTGGTGGTTCTCCTGCAGGAGTTCGATTTCTTGTGTTGCTTCTCACTTAGAGTCTGGGGAGAAATTTCTTTTCTCTAATATATATGCTCTGATTGATTTCCATGGTAAGGCTCAGCTATGGGATTATGTTAGATATGTGAGATCTTTGGATCCTTACCTTCCTTGGATCCTGGCTAGGGATTTTAATGCTGTCATTTCTTTAGAGGAGAAGAGAGGAGGTAGTGCTTGTTTGGAGCCTTCCTCTAGGCTCTTGCAATATAATATGGCTCTTTTGAGGTTAGTTGATACCAAGCCAACTAATGGAATCTTCACATGGAATAACAGGAGGACTGGAGATGCTGCTATTTCAGAAAGACTTGATAGATTTTTGGTGTCCAGTTTTTGGATGGGGGACAGGTGGATGATTGGCTCAGAAATATTGGATGGAAAAGGTTCTGACCATTGGCCAATTAAGCTTGCAGTTGAAATTCCTCAATGATGTGCCAGACAGACTTTCAAGTTCCAACTCATTTGGCTCCTCGATGAATCTCTTCATGATTTGATTTCTAGCTGGTGGGATCTTGGGAAGCCACCTTATGGCACTGCTATGTACTTATTTTCTAAGAGGTTATAGTATGTCAAATACAAGTTGAAAAGATGGAATAGGCAACATTTTGGTAACTTGTTTCATGAAAAAAAAGAAGGCTCAGGATAAATTGGACTTAATCACTAGGCAGATTCGGGATCAAGGCCTAACAGAAGAGTTGAGGTTGTCAGAGATTGCTACAACAAAAGAGGTAGAGGAATGGGAGTTACGTGAAGAAACGTTTTGGAAACAGAAGTCCCGTAATGAATGGCTTCAGGCTAGTGATAGAAATACTTCTTTTTTTCACAACTCTGTTAAAGATCGAAGGCAAGGTAATGTTATTTCTTCTCTCTTGTTGTCAGATGGGGAAATTTTGTCCTCTTCCGCTTCTATTTCTGCAAAATGCATTTGGTTTTTCTCTTCATTATTCTTTGAAGATTCCCCTCCTGCGGAGGAGGATGAAGCTAGGATTCTGAATTGTATCCCACAGCTTGTGTCTAATGAAATGAATGAATCGCTGCTCTCTCTGATTACCTTGTCGGAGCTTGAGAAGGTTGTGTTCCAAATGAAGAAAGGTAAAGCACCGAGGCCTGATGGATTCCCAGTTGAATTCTTTCAAGAGTTATGGGAGGTGGTTAAGTTGGACCTTTTTAGAGGTTGTTAAGGAATCTCTTATGAATAAACAAATGTTGAAGTCTCTGAATGCAAATTTTTTAGCTCTCATTTCAAAGAAGGTGGGGGCTCATTCTTTGGATCTTTTTCAACCTATTGCGTTATGCAATGTTGTTTATAAGATTATTACTAAGTTGATTGCTGAAAGGCTGAAACCTTGGCTTTGTGGGTTAATCTCTGAGGAGCAGGGGGGTTTTGTTGTTGGAAAACAGATCATGGATGGTGTTGTGATTGCTGCTGAGACCATCCATTCTATGGAATCATCAAAAGAAAAATCTATGTTTATCAAGCTGGACATGGCTAAAGCATATGATTGTGTCAAATGGAACTTTTTGTTTAAGATTCTTGGAGCTTTTGGCTTTGCTAGTGGTTGGATTGAATGGGTCAGGAGTTGTGTTACTTCCTCCTCCTTCTCGGTGCTTATCAATGGTGAGCCCATTGAGTTGTCTGGTGCTTCCAGAGGCCTCAGACAAGGAGATCCTTTGTCCCCCTACTTATTCATCCTACTTGCGGAAGGATTGGGAAGGCTTATTCATGCTCAGGTTGCAGGCGGCTTGATTCAAGGTTGGAAATGGGGAAATGATATTTCTCCTCAGTCCCATCTTCAGTTTGTAGATGATATTGCCTTGATGGGTAGGGCAAAGGTGGAGGAGGCTCTCAACTGGCGCAAAGTTTTGGACAACTACTTGGCAGCCTCTGGGCAACGCATTAATGAGGGGAAGTCTTGCATCTACTTCTTCCATACTCTTAAGGTTATCCAAAGGAGAATAACAGGTATTCTTCATTTCCAGATTGGTTCGCTTCCTTTTCTCTATCTTGGAATCTCTCTTTCCATTCGTTCTATCCCTAAAAGGTTCTGGCAAGAGACTCTGGACAAGTTTCAAAGATTGGTTAGTCATTGGACTTGCAGGTGGCTTTCTTTAGCTAGAAGAGTGACTCTTCTAAAGTCGGTGGTCTAGGCTCTCCCTCTTTATAGGTGCTTTGTTCTTTCTGCTCCTTCAAGTTTTGTTAAAGATTTTGAGAGATCATCTCGCCAGTTTTTGTGGTCTGGCAACCTTCTTCATAGAAAGTGGAGCTTGGTGAAATGGGATGTTGTTTGTAAGCCGAAGCAGGAAGGGGGTCTTGGTCTTCGACGAACTGATTGGAATGGGCAGGCCTTGGCTGCCAAGCTATATTGGCGTTGGTGTTCACAACAACATATGTTGTGGGCTAAAATTCTTACCCTCAAATACTTGGGTACGGTGGAAAGCATGGAGGTGGCTAGATTTAGTATGGAAGGGAAAGGTTCTATGATTTGGAGTACTCTCAAACGGGGTGCTCAGCTTGTTAAACAGGGAATTTTTTGGATTTGTAATGGGGGCTGGGAAGCCCTCTTTTGGCATGACTCCTAGGATGGTCACCCCCCTATTTTGTCTTCTCATCCCCACCTTGAAGACTTGTGTCAGATTTTTGAAGAGGCGGGTTGGTGTCATGTGGTTGACTTCAAATCTCAACAATCTTTGAGTCAGATTACTGTGTCTAGGTGGAAGGACCCTTTGGTTTGGCCTCCTGCGGGTGTGATGGAGGATCGCCAAGAGCTTGCTAAGATTCTATTGGATCGTGCTTGCAATTATCTTCATGGTAGCAATATGCTTGCTTGGGGTCCTGATTTGAGAGGCAAATTTTCGGTTGCCTCTAGTTATCAGGCTTTGGATAAACAGGTCTTTGGGAGCTCTGAAGTTTCTTGGTGGAAGCATGTCTGGAATAAATTTGCTTGGCCCAAGTGTAATTTTTTCTCTTGGCTCGTTGTCCAAGGTAAGTGTCTTACTTGGGACAACCTTTGGAAGCGGGGGTTCCAGGGCCCCTCCATGTGTGTTATGTGCGGTCAACATGAAGAATGCTTCTCGCACCTCTTTTTTCAGTGTTCCTTTGTCAAGGCTATTTGACATCACTGGTGGAATCTCTGGAGCTTACTGTGTTGCCATGTCTCTGCTTTGGATGATTTTTGGAGGAGACATGGATCATCTCCTGCCAAAATCTCTTTTCTTAAAATTGCTTGGAGCATTGGCCCTAGTTTGATTGTTTGGAAAGTTTGGTTGGAGTGTAATAGACGGATTTTCTTAGACAAAAAATTGATCTTGGAGCAAGTTTGGAGGCGTATTCTTGGGGCTCTATAGCAAACTTTGTCTGCTAAGTGTGATTTGTCTATGCCAATTGATCCTGGGGACTTGGGTGTTGTTAATGCCCTGGGTCTTGTTGCAGGGGATAGGAGTAATTTGAGCAGTGTGCATCGTAGGCGTGGGTGTGAGAGGGTGGCTCGTGATGGCTTTTGGTGTCCGCCTGCTCTAGGGGAGCTAAAAATCAATACAGATGGGTCATCTAGGGGTAATCCTGGACATGCTGGAGTTGGTGGTGTTGGTAGAGATAGCCTTGGAGTGGTGGTGTTTTTCTTTTCTATGTATCGTGGTCTGCAAACTAATAATCTCATGGAGGCTAGTGCTATTCTTATGGCGATTGAGCGTGCGGTTGGCCTTGGGTGGTGGCGAATTGTTTGTGAATCTGATTCTCAGGTGGTTATTGATATGTTGCATAAGCGACAGTTGGAGGATGTGAATTGGCAGTTAGTTGTGGTCGTCAAGCAGATTATTTCTGTGTGCTTCTCTGGAGTCCATTGTCTTCCGCCATATTCCGCGGGAGTGGAATAGGGTGGCTGATGGGCTGGCTAGATGGGTGACAAAGAAGACTGATTCTTGGTTTTTGGATGGTTGGGGCAATCTTCCTAATGACATGGCCCCTGTTCTTGAGGAGTGGGTTGCTGAGGATATGAGGTGCTTCTTGGGTGTGAATTGATTTCTGTTATGTTGGCCCCTTGTGGGTTTGTTTCTTTGATCCTTGTGTTGTAACTCTGATTATGATTCAATAAAGTTTTTACCCTCTTTTTATTATTATTAAAAATATAAAAAATCATATATATAAATATATATACATACATATATTTATATAATATATATATATATATATATATATATTTAAAATTTATATTAAATAAAAATAAAAAATAAAAAATAAAAAACTTTTAATAAAAAAAATAAACCCCACAAAGGGGGACACAGGGTTCCTTTGTTGGGGCGGCTTGGCAGCGCTGCTGCCTCCACAGCAGCCTCCCATGGGGGCGGCTGTGGGGGTAGCTCCCCCTGCCTCCCCAAAATTTTTAAATAATTTTTTTTCCAAAACCTCAAACTTTGACATAAATTTTTAACAGGAATAAAAAAAACTTCCCAATTAAAACATATAAAATTGTATGAATAAAATATAAGTATATATATATATATACACAAAATTTCTATTTAACAGTCAAATTAGACAAATTTTCTACAAAAATAACTACACAGCAAAACCATTTCAATTTCAATTTCTAAATTATATTGGAAAAATAAACTTAAATCCAAACACATAAATTTATATGTTTTCCTTTTGTTTCCTCTACATAAAATCTGAGAATTTCTCCATTTTTCTACAGAGGTTTTCTAAGAATTCAAAGCAAGTTTTACAACCTCTTAAAAATTAAAATCAAAGCATCTAAACAAAACAAAACCATTAAAGGAACCTGTTTTGAAGCTTGAAGAAGAAGAGGACTGAAGTTGAGCTTCCCTACAAAATTCCAATTTGCCAGAAATTATTCCAAAATCTTCACTCCAAATCCAAAAATGTATGAAAATAAGAAAAACTTTCTTCCAAATCTTCACTCCAAATCCAAAAATGTATGAAAATAAGAAAAACCTTCTTTCTTTTCACAACAAATTTTCTCCAAGAAAAAAAATATCTCTCCTAGCTTTTCCCCCAATTTTAGTCAATCAAAAATCCTCATATATATATATATATATTTTCTCAAAAAATAAATATCTCCCCTTTTTAACAACAAGATTTAAAAAAAAAAAAAAAATCTATCTCCTCTCATAATTTTTTTTCAACACTTAGTCCAAATTAAAAATATCTTCTTTTCAACCATTATAGATATTTCCTTATGCATTTTTAAGATATTTTTCCTTTTAAATTATTTAAGACAAAATTCCATTTCAAATAAATTTAATCTTTTAATTTATGCATTTTTCAAAACAACTTCAACTATTTAAATTTATTTAATCAACAACATAAGTTTAATTAATTAATTAATTTACTCAACAAGTAAATTTAATTAATTAATTAGTTTAATTACTTAATAACATAAATTTAACCACTAGAATTAAATTACTTTACTAAATGAATAAAATAAAATTAACTAAATTAAATAACATTTTTAATCTAAATACATAAATTAACATTACCACCGCTTAAATATTAATTCCCACATGCAATTTCCACTGATAATAACTTATCAAAACATCAAGAACGACATGACTTAGCAACCAACAAGACACAAACTGACGACACACTATGACAGGGTTGTGGTTTGACAAGGGAACCCTGTTACTATCTCCCAATCAACAAAACCGTTGGGATATGAACGCGCTCAAACCTATGAAACCAAGTGGAGACAATGTCATGTACCTGTGATCCTTTAATCAAAATGAATGTCGTACATGGATAAAACTTAGCAGACACATCGTGAAGAGAAATTGCGGAATCACGGAGCGCTTGCATGCGAGTGATGTAATCCTGTCCCCTTCACCAATACAGTCACATCAAGACTGACGAAAGTAAAACATCATTAATCAACAGATAAACATATATCAATATTAACAACTAGGCTAATCAAAAGCATAACATAAAACATAACATCCATATAGTGCATCGTCTCATCACAGAATAACATCCACATCGCTCTAAAGCCAGTGATCATAAGACAATAACAAATATCAAGGTCTATCATAGTAAAGATACTGTCTAACAACATATACAAATCTAACCACATAATAGCACGACTGGAGGGGCACTACATGAACCAACATATAATATATATAATATATGTGAACCTATAGTTTCTTACTATTGGCTTTTATATGATATTTGTAGATACTTATTTATCTATAAGTACAGGTAATGTTATTTTTATGTATCTACACATAAAGTCTAGTAATAGGTGTTTTAGATATTTACAAAATATTTATAGATGCTTATTTATTTGTTCACGTGTTTTAAATAGTCTTAAATTTTAGGTTGAAGTTTATATAAATATATTTATGCACATCCTTATCTATTTCATTGTCTTATATTTATAGATATTTATATCTTTATTTTCATTCTTCTTTATTGCTAAGTAATTTTTTAAGTATATAAATAAGCAGTTATGTTTAGGTTATTCATTATATGGTTTATTATCTTATGATTTTTCTTTTATAAATATTGTGTTCCTTTATAAATGGAACTTGTTTTTCATACTAATAGATATATAATTCGTAAGTTTATAGTTGTAAATATTGATCATAAACTTAATTTTATGATATAATTTAAATATGTTGTATCATAAAAAATTTCCACATAAATAACTCAAAATATAAGTATATTAACAAGTCTTTGATTCTTATTTTCCTTTACAGATTTTTTCTTTGTTTTCACATTACCGCACCTTGTGTCACGTGCGACCTTCTCCCCTTTCCCCTATATTTTTAGTTAGTCTCAGTTTGCACTAACTATTTTTACATCTCCTTTAAGATCTCTAACATCCTAATGATGGATCACAAAATGTGATTCAAAAAGTCGATGCTAAAAATTTTAACCACCTTTTGATTTGAATTTGAACCATGGATCCCGCCATCTTTTTAAAATAATGCTTTACAAAAATATATGTAAGAATGATAGGGATTCAAGGAAGTTTTTAGCTAATAAGATTTTTATATTTGTATTGAGGAAACTATTGATTCTTAAAGAATAGAGTCAAGCATTTCCTCATATTTTTCTCCAAATATAAGCCATTTCTTTTAGCTTTTACCTACCCGCTAAAGTATAGTCTCTTGAAGTTTGTTTCTTAGAAAATTGCCCAACTTTGCTTCTTATTCTACATCTTTTGTTCCATCATATAACACCTCTAAACCATATACAACATGAAACCACTTATTGATAAACACTCTTCCACCAACTTTTTAAAAACCTAGTTCTAACGACTCTCTTTCTCATCACTTTCAAGTCTACTTTGGTACCATCGACGATTGTTATGCAAATTCTCATGCCCATTTATGTGTTGATTCTTTCATAGGTATAATATAGTCTAGAGATACATACTCTTCCTCTCATCCTAATCTATTGATAACATTTTTAAATGGGGAAATCAAGGGCACATGACAACCATTATCATCCATTATATGTGGTAGGTGAAATACATGATAGGGTTATTGGTGATATTTCTCACAAATGCTAAAAATAATTAATATATATTTAATAATTATTATTTAATGATCACTTGAAGCCAAATCACATTCTCATTCAAGAGTATTGTCGAAGATGACTAATAGAATATTGATTTACATAATGGGCTCTATCATTCTACCTCTTAAGGTGGATTGCAAGGAATTAGAAGTATTATGTCATGTTATTCCTTCTTTAGAAATATTTTCCATTTTTCTTGGTATACCATAGCTCAAGAATTTGAGGGTTATCCATCACCTCATACATTAAATTGTTAAATGCATTCATGAGGGTATAATTATAAAGAGTAAAATATCACTATGAGCCTCTTATTAAGATGAGTCATTTCACCATGGATACTTACAAACACAGACTACTAATGAACCTCTTTATGAAAGTGAGAAAACTTTATAATGTGTATCAAAATATATTATAAGAGAACATAATATAAAAACATAAAGCTAAGGTATCACATGAGTATATCAAGCATACTTATACCCTTTCCCCACCTAATAAGGATAAGGGTACTATTTGTAAAAGAACTAGTATTTTATGCTAAGGAACCACTTCATGGATTCCAAATTAGAATGTAGTGGTGGAAAAATTCAAAATAATTTTCACCAAAATACCTCCAAAGAAGCAAGAAAAATAGGCAAAGAAAGAGACATCTAAAATTTTACTTGGTGATAGGATGTTCACTAAAAGTACCAATTCATATCAAGAGCATGGAAACATATGTAATTGAAGAATAAATTCATGCAATTGAGGAATAAAAATATGATGCTTCATTTTGGGAAAATAATGACCTCTTAGAGTATAATCTCTCTATGTTCCATAAAATATTGATCATTTTCATGCTTTATTTATCTATATACTTATATTAGGTTTTACTTTATCTTTTATATGTGTTCTTACACTTTGGCTATTTCATTTATGCCATGATTCTTATGAATTTTATATTCCCATTACACCTTCTATATTGTTTATGCCATGATTGTTGTGTTTCTCCTATTCTCAATTCACCTTCTATATGGTCTATGCAATGTTTGTTGTGCATTTTCTATTCTCATTTCACCTTCTATATTGTGTTTTATTCTTTGTTTCTCCCCTTGGGGACATATCTCATATTTATTATTCTATATTTTCCCATGTTCAATGCATGGTTAATATGATTTATTTGATTCTTATGTCCTTGTATGCTTCATGCCCACCACGTATGTTTTCACATGTTTCCTTGGTAGTTTTTATGTTCCTAGGTTGCTATGCTTCTTATTTCCTACATTAATACCTCATTTATCATGTATCCCTTATTATATTGCTACGCTACATGATTTATATTGTTACCATATATTTCTTATGCTCAATGCTTATGATGTCACTTTCATGTTCCATTTATTATTTCAATCTTTATCGTGATTCCATAACTACGACCATTAACATTGTGCTTAAATCCTATGATTCTACATTTATAATCCTTTTACACTTAAATCTTTTGTTTTGATTACACACTTTGATCCTTATCATATTTACATCCTATGATTCTATGTTTATGATCCTTATCACATGCTTACATCTTATGATCCCATTCTTACCACCCTTATCATGTTTAAATCCTATGATTACATTTTAAAAGCCTTGTCACATTGTGATCACATCTTTTTAAATATATTAATATGCCCATGAGCCTTATCTAGTATTTGGGGCCATCATTATCTCACCTTTTGCCTATAATGGAGGCAATCTTTTACTCAAATCTTGATGCTTATCTCCAACTTTTGTGCTTGCAACCTTATCATATAATGATTTTTTTAATTCTATTTCATGTTTTGACATGCTTATTTTATCATTTGCCTATATTGGGGGCAACCTTATTACATTTAACTTAATAATTATCTCCAACTTATGAGCTACATGCTTATTATATAATGATTTATTTCACAATGTTTACATGTTTTATTTTATTTATATATTTTTCTACACTCCCCCAATTCCTTGTGTCCTTTATATGCAATTAATTGGAAGGGTGGGAATTTCTTTGTTAGTTGTGTTGTGTAGTAATGAGCTCATAGTTATTCCTAGCTTGATTGAAGCATTTATCAAACTATTCATAAAGTCAAATCTTTCTTTTGCATGATTACAGTCCCTGACATCTTATCTACTTAGTCTAACTCTTTTTTACATAGTCAGAGATTTTATCACTTTCCATAGTAGATGCAATCTCTTATCCTTATCCTTTTTACTTTTATAATTTTTGAAGAAAGTTTCTTTAAACATGTTGTAATTAATGCGTATCTCAAAGAGTGTGACAAATGCTACTCATTGCATGTTTTCTTAGTTTGATATATATCAATAGAGTACTCATTATAAGAAGAATTGAAGAAATGTTCATTACTTTACATAGATCAACATCCTTTTGAGTGATTGAAAAATATTTAATTTTACATGTTGACTTCTTGTTTTAATTTAATTGCACATACATATTCCTAGTACTTCACATGCACATCAAAGTGGGAGCAAATGTGTAATGATGAGAATTACATACTATGCCCTTTTTTGGTTATAATTTGGACTTGTTTTGATTAGAGTGTCGCAAGTGCAATAATTAACTTATGAGCAACACATCTATGCATAGATTTGGCTATGGCCTCACATATCTTGATCCCTATATTTGTATTCCTAATCTCTAGATCCATTATTTTTCACCTTGGGTTAGATCCATGAGTGTAGACTTGATATAGGTCACTTTTGCAATCACACATCTAACCCTCAAACTTTTAAACTTAAAAAAATTCAAAATCTTACCTTTTTGACCATTTCACTAGTTATTGCGAGTTGACCTAATGAATGTTTACGTTCATTTGTGTGTTTGGTTGTTGTATTTAATAACATCCATTCATTTTGAAATCATTTAGGAATGTTGGAGTGTGAGGAGAACATCTAGATCTAAGAGCTTAAAATAGGATCTATTGTACATTTGTTTGTTTGTAACATCATCTTAGGCTTGTTGTATGATTTCTTGTTGTCTTTGAATCTTTTGCTTACAACCATAAATCTAGCTCACTAGGGGTCCAATTGAGGAGAACTTGACCTTCGCAATTTGGTAGATTCCCCAAAGGTGTTTGTAAACACCACATGCCCTAGACATTTTTAGACATTAAAAAATCGAGGCAAAAATGTTTTAGATTGCATAAATCAACTAGATCAAGTCTTTGAGCTATAGGTTTATTTCCATGAACTAGGATCAGTCCCACACTTGAAAAAATGACCCTAAATAATAGTGTAAATAAAAATTTACAAATTAATGCTAACAAATCAAATTTCAAGACATTAATGAATCACAACCTCCAACATATACCACAACACTTCTTCATCATACAATTTCAAACTAAATATCACATATAATTTAACAATATGGTTCCACCCGCAGGTGGCTAGTCTCGCCTCAGCTCGCCCAGGGTACCCAAGGTATGGGCTGCTGGGCCACTGGGCTGAGTCGCATGGACACCCTTGTTGCATAAAAAAAAAAAAAAAACAATATACTATCAATCTTAACTTTATTATCTAAAATAATTATTAACAAATTAATTACATTTATTTAATTTACATTATTAAACAATAATTTTTTTTTTAAACGTGTCTCATACTTTTTTTTCAAAAAGAATAAATAGTCCTTAAATTTGTTCCTCATCGACAAATAAACTCTCCTCAAGAATAAAAATCCACGATTTGCAACCATTAAGCCCCTTGAAGCCGTTCACTGGTGGAGAATTTATCTGATTCACCTTTTTAAATTTGCATGTGGTTTCTGGAAAGCGAGAATTAAACCCAATGAAGGCATTTGGAATCCCCTGGCCAGAGTTCAACCAAGGACTATTTTACACAGACACAGTCAAACAAGCTCCTTCCTGTAAGCTCTCTTTAACTTGTAGCTCTCGATATTTAATTTTTGTTTGCTTGCTAATGCCGTAATTGTAATTCATTGTTGTCCAGTGCCTACTCTCATCGATTTCTACTCTTCGCGGTACAAGAGTTCGGCTCCTACGAAAGGGTACATGTTAAGCTTTTATTTCCCTATTCTGTATTTGTTCATTTGGTAAATCTCCCTGGTGCAGTGTCTTGGACTTAAACGCCACATTAGACCCCACTTAAATACAACATGTCGTCTGTTTACCTCATTTCAATCGCTTTGTCATGGTTTATGGGATTCTTACCTCCATTTTTGCGATGAAACTTAGTTACATAATTGATTAACTAAATAACTCTGAATAACAAATTTTCCAGTACAATGCACTCCATGAAATTTGAATCTTTGATTTCCTATGTCTTGATTACTTGGAATATAGCTCAAGGATAGCATTTAAATGAACTAGAGTATTTAAATATAGGATTAGTGAAAACACGTTGCTGCTTGGTACAATGCAGCTAATGCCTTTGTATGATAAAGTTTTGTAACAAATACTTTCATATGAAGACATCTTAACTTAGCAGGGCTTGGAGGTACTGGCTATGGTGGGAGGGTATGCTTTCCTTCTAATTTACATAGAGTTGTATACCAAACTATTTTGGGCGCAGAGGCTTTAACTTATTTGGGATTATATGGCCGTGATCTCTCATATTGTTCAAGTTTGTGCGTAGACACAGGCAGCCACCCTTTCATCACTAACGGTGCACTGCAAATCAATAGAACCTGCTTTCTACCCATTTATGTTTGTTTGTAGCGGGAAATGGCCAGACAAATGAGTTAAGTCCAATGGGACGACTGAGTTAATATTAAGGCATTGTTCTTAACTTTTTTTATTTTGATCTGGTGAGAGGTTCACAGCTGAAACGCTACCCAAAAATATAAGAACACTCACTTTTAGAGCTAGGCTCTGGAAATTTTCTCCACCACAGGTTGCTGAAGGCCAGGTGATCCTCGTGATCCATGGATAACAATCACTTGTAGGAGGAATCACCCCTGTCCTGTAAACTGTAGAAGCCCAATACTGTCACCCCGGCATATGGGACAAGAGGGTCTGTCCTGTCTGATTGGATATCTTTGTGTTATGCATGTCTATGGAATTACAGTTAAGAGGTTGTGATAGTAAATTCCTAGCAATGGTTTTAGTTTAGTATTATGCTCTTTGGATGGGCTTAACTCTTGTTCTACATTAAAACGAATTGTCGATGTGTCTTCTGCACATCACAGTTAAGGGAACATAGTTCCTCTCGTTTTAGGGACTTGTCAAGGTAATACTATTTTATTCCCTTTAAGTGACTTTATGATATAATATTTATTTTAAGTCACTTTATTAAATTAATTAAATATAAAGTCATCTTTTAATTTTACTTTATTGAAATAACTTTATAAATAATTAATTTAATACTTACTCCCTTATTTCTCCTGTTTAGCCTTCGAGAATAACTAAAGGCTAAACGCTTATCAAGGTGGCTATTGAAAAGGGGACATGACAAGACCACAATCACTGGAGCATGCA
Source organism: Sequoia sempervirens (assembly GCA_007258455.2). NCBI lineage: Eukaryota > Viridiplantae > Streptophyta > Pinopsida > Cupressales > Cupressaceae > Sequoia > Sequoia sempervirens. The sequence goes on along the minus strand of VDFB02390994.1, from coordinate 100,704 downwards.
AAACCTATGAACTCAGCCCTCACTGCATCATGTCGGTCATGATCAGTAAAGAGTCTGTGAAGTCTTGATTTGTACCTTGAGCCACTTTAGCATCTCTATATAGGGCAACTCTTGTTGTCATAGAAAGGAGATGAGCACTATAGTATTTGGGACCCAATGCAAAAGCAAGAAGATGCAGTGGAGTGGTCATTTTGTTGCACCTCTCTACAATGATTTTGTGTAGTTCTTTGAAGAAGTTTTCTTCAAGATCTTGCTCTTTTGCATTAATGATGGCTTTCATCTTCTCAATCATTGAGTTGATGCCATCATATGCTTCACCCAAACAAGGCCTATCCATGTTAGTATAACATATCATGCTCAATATGGGCTTAGTGAAATTGAGGAGATACTCAACACGATCCCACCCCTTGTAGTGCTAGATTGCCTCCATATGGATCAATTAGGGCTGATGACCATATTAGAGAGTGCCTCACGAACCTTCACAAGTTGTCTCAACACAATTGTGTTGGAGGCAAAATGAGTCTCAACAACCTATTTGCAAATCAAAATAAAATAAAATTTAAATGTACAAAAAATAAATTTAAAATTAAAATAAAATAAAAAATATTACTAAAGTGAAACATGTTTTTAATTTAACTTACCTTCAACAGCTCCAATTTCGAGAATGTTCTAAATATGCCTTGTGACATATGGTAATTGGTGATGAACATTTGGATGTCTTCGACCTCAACATACACCTGTTTGATCCAATCAATTTTGTTGCCAATTTTTTGTAGCATTAGGTTGAGGGAGTGGACAACACAAGGTGTCCAAAAAATGTGTGAATACTGATCCTCAACCAATAACTCAACAACTCTACAATTTTTTGCATTGTTTGTTATAACTTGCACAACATTTTGAGGGCCTACTTCATCAATAGCTTGACAAAGAATGTTAGCAATAAATGCACCATCCTTCACCTCTCCTTCACAATCCATTGCTCTCAAAAACATTGCCCCTTTAGGGGACACTGCAATAACATTGATCAATGGGCGATTTTTTGCATCTTTGCATCCATTAGAAACGATGGTCACCATTGTTTCGATCCACAAATTCCTTATCGGCTTCAAGGAGTCATGTACAAATTTCACCTCTATCTAATAAGGTGCTACACACCTTCTCAAACCTTGGGTCCTTATACCCTTTTGGAGCCTCATTAATAGATTTCACCACTTTTTGCCAATATGGTGAGCGAACAACATTGAATGCCAATCCATTTGCATAGACACATTTCGCTATGTCTTGATCGACAATCTCTCTAGCCTCATTCTGAAATGCCATTTCCAATGGTCCCTTTGATCTCTTATGTGTAGAGGCCAGAGTTTGCTCTTCAAGTATGGACATAAATGGATGGCTCTTTGTAGGTTGAAAATGAGAAGGCGGTGTAGGAGGCTTCATTCCTCAAGATCCTTTCTTTAACAAAGGATGATTTGATCTACGACCTAGTGCTTGGTTTACTTTTTCTTGCTCTTCAATATATGTCAATACTTGCATTTCTGGAATGCCTTTACCATCTTCACATGGACAAAATTTGATGCCTAGTCTAGGGATCTTGCACAAATGGTCTTTCACTCTATTGTATAAGCTTGGATATCTAACTTTAGAATGATCACAAATCCAAACATAACCTTCACTACTTGGAAGTTGTACCATTTCAACATATTTCCAAAGGGGAGAGTTTGGGTTTGTTTTGAAGCGAGATTGGCTTGTGGAGCTAGAACTGGTTGCCATTGTAATACCTCAGCCAACAAGTTCAATAAATAACACATTCAAAGAATTGAAACTAATGAAATTTGAAAACAAAAAAGTTTTAATATATAAATACAACTTATTAGTTAATTCTTTTAAAAAAATTAGAAGAATGAAAACAAACCAAAAAATTCAAAACAAAACAAGAGTGTTCATTTGTAAAAAAATGAAAAAAAGGAACCATGAACTTAAAAAAACCTACCTCTTTTGAAGAAATCTTCCTCTACGATCTTCTTGGCAACAAACAAACACTTGAAAATGCGTAGGAATAGTACAACGACTAGTTTTGAGTATTCAACGATCAATCTTCAAATCTATCTGTGCAATGGCAAGCAAGAAAATAAGTTCAACAATGGAGGAATTTTTTTTGTTTTTCATTCACAATATGAAAAATGAGTTTTCTGTTGCCTATTATGTGTTTTATCTCTCATATTTTAGGGTTGGGGGTGAATTAGGTATTTTTAAGTTAAAAAAGAGAAAAAATTTAAAAATTAAAAAAAAAAATCATCCCCTGGACGCGTGAGTCGCCCAAATTCGGCTTGGGTCCACTTCGGGTTGTTTGGGTCAGACCCACAGCCTGTGGGCTGGACCTTGTTCGAACCCACAAGGGATCAAACCCAGACCCGGAACTCGGGTCGAACCGGACTAGGCCCGCCCTGCCCCCGCCGCCCCGCCCCCCCCTGGGTGAATTGGTAACTTAGGTTTAATGTGATAAAATTGAGTGTGTGCAACCTCAATCACTTTTAATCATGTTTAGATTTGTTTCTATAAGTGTATTTCAATTTTCATCCTGCTGATTTTAGATTTTAACATGGTTAGTTTCAGCATTAACTTGAAAGAAAAGCCAAATTAAAACTTTGTTATAGCATATTAACTTTCAAAATCAGAATTATAAGGCATGAAAGTTAAACAAACACATTGATTTTTCTATCTTTTATATGGGTAAATTCATCACTTTACCAATTTACAAACCCTAATACTAAAAATCAGAAAATAAAACCAAAATTACAGCTAATTACAACTATCATAACAGTGAGATAAAAAATTGTTAAAATAAGGGTGAGCAAAGGAGGGTAAGGAAGCTTAAGCTTGTCATTCATGAAATGCATACACCATTCATTGGATGAATGGATCTGACTTCAAACCTCTCTTGGAATGGCCTGAAATACTAGAGCTGATACGATGGTGCAATCTTCAAAGGAAAGGATGAACCACAAAAGTCACAACCCCAACCATCTGACTCGTGGTGCAGGTTGAAGAAACGACTTCCAGAGGCAAAGGTGCTGAAAATATATTCTATGCTATAACTTTCAAATTCATCAAATCCATCAATTATGTGTACAAGATAGGAGATAACATGTTAGAGATTGGAAAATTGTAAAAATGGAAGAATAATTAAAAATGGAGCAGCAAAATTGTATTATATTAATTTTTAAAATATTTTTCGACCCCTTAAAATGGGTTTACATATTTGTAGGTGTAGACATCTAAAATCTGGCCTTACCCAACCACACCTAATTTTATTCTATCCTAAGCCAATAATTAAATAAATATTTATTATTTATTTAGTTAATTCCATCCTTTCCCCATTTTATCCCAATCTTTAATTAAATAAATATTTATTATTTATTTAATTAATTTCACATTCACCTTTATCCTTGTCCATTTAAGCCTAGCCCTTAAACTTGTTCATATGGATCACAATCTAAAATTGCCATCATACGACAAGTGTTCCCCTTCACATGTCTATTAGCAAAAAATCTGGGGCAACATAGATTGAAGTTCTGAGTCCCAAGTACTTTCTGCGTGTTGTAGTTTATACCTCATACTCAGTCATATAAAGGTAAATACCACTTGATTTAGACGCAAGATTAACTAGTTACTTATCCAATTGCAGAATTATAGGTAACAACATATAGATAGAATTCCAGTAATCATTTTATTAATAGTATCAAAAAGGTACATCAATATGTCCTCCCCTATACTTTGCCCATCTCTTTCCTTTCTTACACATAAGCTTTATACATATACAATCTCATATACAATTCTTACATATAGTCCTTTGGTTTCCCTTCTTTATATTCGCTTACATACTATCATTCATATCTTTTCCTATACATATATCTAGGTGATGGGACGTGACCCATCTATTCTACCCCTAGTCTAGATGGTATCTTTACAATCTTAGGCTTCGCAAGCTCTTTGCGGCAAGATGCGGTATGATCTACCCGACGGTATCTTCATTTTTCTACTTTTCGGCTAACATCATCCCCCCTTTCAAAATGTTGACTTGTCCCCAAGTCAACGCTACTGAGCTGGAAGGATATCCTTGTAGATTTCCTTTAGGTTGGCAGAAGTGGTATCCCATTGGGTCTTGGCCAGATGTAGTTGTTGAGTCTGCACTTGGATTTGTAAGAGGAGCTTCTCTGCCTTTGGAAGTGTTTGAGGAATCTGTATCTTTTGTGTTAACCACTTTGCTTCTTGGAGGACTCCGATGATATGAGCTAGCCTTAAGCGAACAATCTCCCAAAGTTGGTGGAATTTTTGCCGAACCCTATCTCTTTGGTCTTGTACTTGTTGGAACTGTGCATGTAGTGCTTCTATTTGCACTCTAGACTGTCCATCTGTATCTTGCAATGCATCATAAGTTGTGGCTCTTTGGAGAATTTGTATTTCCAGCTGGTCCATTTGAGCCTTGGTTGTTGCTGTCACTGTTGGCCATTGTAAACAAAATTGGTTTAAGGAGTTCAAATCCCCTTTTGTGTTCTTTAGGGTACTGATTTGTGATTCAAAAGCAGAGTGTGCGGTAGCACACTTCTTCCATTCCTCATTTGTTCGTCTTATGAATTTTTGCTTGTATCTACTGCCTTAGTGTTTTCTTCTGTAATTGTGTATCCTTGATTACTCCTATCAAAATTTTCAATTGTGCTGCCAAACGCTATGTTGAGTCTCCTTGGATGTTAGGGAATTTTCCTTGTATCTCCTTTACTAGCCCCTGTAGTTGGTCGGAGCTCTCCACATGATGCTTTAGGATCTCTTCCCTTGTCGTTTGGTGCAGGATATCACCCAATTGAAATTTGTGCAAGGGTGATATGCTCCCAAGGTCCACCTATGACCCTACTAATGGAAGTTGTAATAGTTAGGGAGATGTCATTGATTGTATTTGCTTCTGTCTGGCCAAGAAGTCCTTGATGGATTGCATTGAGGACGTGGCAGAGGAAGAAGGTGTCTCAAATTGCAGAGGGGGAGAAGATTGTTTCGGCTCTTAAGTGGTGGCTTGATATTTTGCTTCTTCCTCGTGCAAAGCCTGGTAAGCTTTCTCTATAGCTTCTTTGATCTCTTTTTGTACTGCCCGAGTTAATTTTGGTTTTTTTATCACAAGTTTATCCAATCTTTGTTTGGACCAGAGCTCCTTGGTTTGAATTTCTGCTATCTTTAGCTTTTGCGGAGGGGTCACTATAGCAGCCACTTCTCCAATGGCTAAGTTTTTCATTCGCTCCTCTTCTTTTGTTGCTTTCTCCCGTTTCCTTTTCAATGCGGTAGTCAGGGGGTCCGGAAAGCGTTCAATCAAATCTTCTAAGGTTGTATTTGATGCAATCATGTATCTAATGATCACCCTCTCTATGTGCCTTCTCCTTTCTCCTCTTAGGCTTTTTCTTTGCACTCATTTGCAAAAGAGCCTTTGTAGCTTTCTCTTCAGATGGTTCCTTTTGGGGAGGGGTGGTTGTGAGTCTTCGTTTCCTTGGCCTATTAGTCTCGCCTTGGGAAGGTTCTGTTAATGGGGTGCCAAGGTGGAGTCGTCCGGGGAGTGGACATGCTTTGTTCCTCGTGTTCTTGTTTTGGCAAGCCCCATTTTTCATGTAGATTCTCCTTATTTTTTCCAAAATGTTCCTCGACCCCCTTTTTTGCTAGGTTTTCCATGTATTCTCGGTAAGTAGTGAACTTCTCAGCTTGTGGGTCTTTCGGTCGGTTGAGGAGTGTAGAGGCATAGTTTAGGATCTTGGTATCAAATACTTCATATGGAAGTTGGGTATCCATGAGTTTCTAGGCTCAATGGCTTCCATAAAGGTGTAGTCTTTATCCACTAGGAAGACTATATCCTTGATATACTGGCAAACCACCTCATAGGAGATGCATTCCCTAGCCTGGAGATTTTGTTGGAGGGATTTGAAGAACCCCTAGTAGGTTGCGGTAAATGAGGTGGCATCTTGGAAATGTTTGACATGGTCTTGGATTTGGGCCGCCACTAGCTAGGTTGAACCCCAGATTTTTCCTACAAACCTCTGTAGTTGCTTCATGAAATAGAAGGTTAGGCATATCAATAGAGTTCCATATCTGAATTGATAGTGAGATTGCTTAGTGCATTGTATGTTGTCCATTAGTTCCTGTCGCAGAACCTCACAGAGGTATATATCTTTGCCGTTAGTGACCATTTGATACGTTGTGTGGATGGTGGTTGCGATGGCGAAATCCTCCCGGTTGGTGTAGTAGACTTTGCAAGCTATGCCCATGGTGGCATACTTGACCGCGGGGTTGGAGATTTTGGTAATATCTAAGCTGTGACCATCGTAGGTTGCTCCGGTTGGCTGAGTGACCTTTGCATTTTTAATGGCTTTCTTTGGTAGGACTTCCCCTTGAGCCCATAAGGCCTGTCACTGCTTGGATAACATCTTTTGTGATTCGGTATGGTTAGTCCAGGTAGAGGTATTCATCGTGAAATCTGCTCAAGATTATTTGGACCCACTCTTCCTATCCAATGAAATCGGGAAATTCTCAACATATGTCCAAACGTTTCTTTGCGATGTTCTTGAATTGGGACAAATACTGTTGAGTGCCTTGTTGTAGAAGAGTCAGCCTTAGGGCTTCAAATTTTGTATGATCTATCTCTATGATGGGTGCGTGGATATATTTTTTGATGTCTTCTATGTATATCGCTTCCGCAGGCATTTTTGAGAAAGCCCCTGCTAGGTTTGTCTACATCGCCTTGTACGGGAATCGTTTATACTTTGGCCTTGGTTTTTGGGAGACATCCACTAGAATAGGTGCAGCCATTGTGAAAAGCACACAGGAAATATTGGGGGGGGGTGAATCAGTATTTCAAACTTTAAAACTTAAAACCATGTAAATTAGAAATCAAAACATTAAGAGCAAACATTGACACCATGAACACCAATATTACGTGGAACACTCTTTCGGGTAAAAAACCACGGAAAAATATTGCTTTTATTATCTTCAAAGGGCACCAATCCAGACTACACAAGTGAGCACCGACTCACTGAGAGCACCAACTCTCCCGAAGCACCAACTCCAAATCAACTGAAGCACCAACTCTAGTGTTGCTGAAGCACCAACTTCAGACTCATAGAATTCTTGATACAGAAGACATAACTTCTTCAACTTGCACTTAATCACAAACTGAACATTGTATTGTAGCACAAGGAACAAAATGTGGAACAAAATGTGACTTTCTTATCTGATTTGTTCATTGAAAGATAATCAGCATTGGTAACTTCCACTTCAAAACAGCTAATGATAAGTACAAATGATCTAGACAAACACAATAGCTGAAGATAAATTATGCAACATAACACAGCTTCATACTCTGAGCTTGATTTCAATATAAATTGAGACTGAACTTGAAATAACATCGCCATTCCTTTATACACCCATGAAATCATATCTTACTTAGGAAATGACACATCTATTTGCACCCACAAACTCAAAAATTTGCTAATAACAGTTCGACTCCACAAAAGACTTAGCACTGATGACCTCCTATGCTTTAAACAGCTCATACAAAGTTTGACTCACAACAAAAACACATAAAAATCTCGAATTTTCAACTTGAATATCACACATAAGTTCACATGGTCATCAATAGCGCACATAAACTCTCACCATACTTGTACTCAGCTCAGTGCCAAGAGATAGATTTTCTGAGCAACCCAAACTCATACATACATCATACTGATAATCAATAGTAGCAGAAATTAGCATTTAAAAAAAAAAGACGACTTCTACCAAATCGAATAGGTTAAAATGACTAGTCTCTTGTACGATTCATTCCTGAAAACTTACGACTTCACTTCCAATGCATACTCACACAACACACTGATATTCATATCAACCAGCTCTCCACTTTTTTTTTTTGGTCAAGGTCAAAAGATGCGAATATATAAAACTGGGCATACTCGCCACATCTTAAATTGATGCCTTTTTTACATACTATTGCAGTCACGGTTTTTAAATGCAATCGATATTAAGGAATAGAATTGCGCCGATGTGCATCATAGCATATAATGAAACCGTCCTCAAAATGCCATCCATGTTTCTGAGTGAATGCAAAATGCAATATAAAGTTGATTGAGACAACTTTGCAAATGGCAAATATGAACCGTCTTCAAGCCGTCGAGGTGTAGACAGAGCTGCCCACAAATAAAGAAGTCACTACTAATTAAAATAAGTCACCACACAATGTAATCAAGCTGCCGCCCACATCAAGCAACAAAGGAAATAATCGAAACAATTAGAGCCGTCTCTAGTAATAAAGCAAATGTCAGAAGAATTAGAATAGCTGCCGCTATAGAGAATATTGGAGCCGTCGACCACACAAAGATTTGGCAAGGCATAATCAAGACGTTACACAAAGCAATGAGCCACTACCATTAATTGGACCCCCTTGCATATTAGACATATCAACATTGACTTGGGAATCTGACATCACATTTGCTGACTTATCATTTGAAATGGCACAAAGTAAGCAAACAGATAGGTGAAGTAGACAAGCAAGAAGCTCAAGCAAGCAACCGGGTAGCTCAAGCAAGCAACTAGGTAGCTCAAACACCTTGACATCAATGACAAAATACTCAACACATTGTAGTAGTTGAATGGTTTGCAGTGGAGTGTGGACAAGCTAGGGTTTTAGTGTAGAGTGGCGGAGTGCAAGAGCTTGAGCAGAATAGAATGCATAGTGAGTGGGAGTGAGGCAGTGGAGGGGATATTTATAACTTTGTGTGAGGTGAGTGCAATAAATGGTCTAGTCATTTTTCCACCTTCCTGCGTTTTTTGCTTGTTATCTTTCTATGGCTTTATTTTTCCGGTGAGTGTTTACTCTTTTGTAGTGGATGGAAGGACTATAGTACATTGATATGTTAATTTTATTTAAGTTCTATTAATGTGGTTATCTAAAACGTTTTGTACGATCCCTTGTTTTATGTGTTTAGGGTTAGGTCGAGGAAATTGACATTCAAACTCAAGCCTACCCATTAAGTGAGGATATTTCGTCTTAACTGTGGTTGCAATTATCTTGTTCTAATTGATTTTCCTATGTTTAGTTGTTTTGTTGACCTTATGTTTTATATAGTCTTGTTTTCTTTCAGAGGGTATTAGATTTTGGTATATTAAGTCCTTTGTGTTTATCTGCTTGGATAAGTCCGGAACGTGTTGGATTGGTGTTTGTGTGATAGTTTGTTGCATTTGCAGTAGTTTGCGGAGGTTTGATATGTTGCCTCTGTACCATAGATGCTCTTCATTGTAATGTCCCCTTCTGAGGCGTGACCCAGGATGAGGTTAATCAGCCTAATTATTCTAGTGGGCTAGTTATGAAGTAAAAGAGAATATTTTAATTTAATTAATTAATGTTATCTATCGTAGTATGCCATAAGGATAATGTTATTTAATTAAATTAATAAAGTAACTAAGGTGACTTGGTGATTATTTATGAGATATTAAAAGGGTCACTTTATTATTATTCCCGAGTTTATTTAAATATTAAAAGTGGGAATTTGAAAAGTTAGGGTGGAATTGCATACAAAAAGGAAAAAGTGAAGTTCATTTGCATTATGTTTAGATATTATTCTACTTGGTGATTTTGAAGAGCTCTTCGGAGTTTGAAACCCTAGGACGAAAATCCTAAGGGTGAATAGTTTCGGTAGTGTTACAATTCTACCCTAGCTGGTTCGTTTGAGGAATTATTCAGATTTCTCACAATGGACACTACAGGCAAAAATGAAGAAATTTGTGAAGTTTCGTACTGAGAAAAATTTCAGGCAATATAAAGAGTTGTAGAGTTATAGTGAAAATGAATTGATATATTTTATTGAGCAAATGATGATACAACAGTACATCTCAGAGTTTTGGGAAGACTGATATATTATTATATTGCTGTATGGAAAAGGTAGTTGATTTATTATATTGTTGAAGGCATATTTGTCACTATAGTAAGTTTCATGAAGGAAGTACATCTATCATAAGGCCATATCATTTTCCTATGAGAAGACAGAGTTGACAAGGTATTGAAGGAGCTGAGTATTTATTCATAGGTGCCACCTTCAAATTTTACTTGCCATAGCCTTGAAGTTAATTGATAGTAGTTCGGTACCCCATTTGGAGCAGCGCCGTACCATATATATCTGCTGACTGGGAAGCTACGTGGGAGTTTAGATAGTCAAAGGCAGTCCACATCAATAGAATTTCCTTTATGAAGTATTGCGACCACTTTTGGCAATGTGGTATTTTAATTTGTTGATTCCTCCTGTCATCCATTTATTGCATTCGGTACATGCGACCTCACCCTTTTTATTTCCTGGTATCCCATACTTCCGTGCAGGGTCTTTTCTAGTTTGCCTTGAGTTTGTAGTTGACATTGTTGTTTCAACATGAAAAAAAAAAATCAATAGGGTTTGGTAAAAATTTAGCAAATAAATGATAATCAATCATTTGCAAAAAAATAGAATTCAAAACCAAGCTAAAAATACTAGGAAATAGCATATGAAGGGAAATAGAAAAAAAATTGGCAGCATTTCCCCTTGTTTGTCATGATTTTTCTAATTTTCAATTGAAGAAAACAAAAAAAAGAGAAGTTAAATCACTTTCTTGGCTCTAATTTGATCTCCTACGCTCATCTTCTCCACTTCTTCCAACCTTCGAGTTGCAGACTTGTTTTGGGAAAAATGGAGGAGTAAAATGAAAGAAAAAAACAAAAAAAGAGGTTTTAAAACCTCACTCTACATCTACAGTCGCTGGCGTGAGTCCAGGCATGGGACTCGAGAGTCCGAGCCTAGGACTCGCGCGAGTCCCTCGGATGGACTCAGGAGTCTGAGCTTGGGACTCTCCCAGACTCGACTCGGGAGTCTGTGCCATGTCGACTCGGCAAGGCCTGGGACTCGCGACTCTGCCGAGTCTATGGCGAGTCCAGTTGAGTTTTCAAACTATGGTAATTTATACTCCAGACTCAGTCATATAATGGTAAACACCACTTGATTTAGACACAAGATTAACTAGTTACTTATCCAATTGCAAAATTACAGGTAACAACATACAGATAGAATTCTGGTAATCATTTTATTAGTTGTATCAAAAGGGTACATTAATATATCTTCCCCTATACTCTTCCTATTTCTTTCCTTTCTTTCACATAAACTTTATACATATACAATCTCATTTATAGTTCTTTCATATAGTCCTCTAGTTTCCCTTCCTTATATTTGCTTACATACTGCCACTCATATCTTTTCCTATACATATATCTAGGGGATGGGATGTGACACATCTACTCTACCCCTAGTCTAGATGGTATCTTTACAATTTTAGGCTCCACAAGCTCTTTGTGACAAAATGTGGTATGGTTTGCTTGATGGTATCTTCACTGTTTTGCTTTATAGCTAACAATGTCTAACCAATTTCTTATCTAGATTCATTTAACCTAGACACTTCCCAAAAGTCAAACTAACTTTTCATCTTGTCCATTCATTTCATATCCCACCTCTTAATCCTAGCCATTCACATAAAGATTTTGTCTTTATCCCAATCTTAAACCTAGATCCTATCCCTCATGTGCCACTTGTCACATGACTACACTTTTGAGCCTAACCCTAATCCTCATTCAATCTTAGCCATCCATCATCAATCTATTTTAGCCCTTGGTTTTGCCTCTTGAAAACTCTATAATTAGAGGTCTTCATCCTTCATCATCAAGCAAGAATCTATTATAATACCCTTATGCTGCTATTTTGCTATCTCATTTGCAATCATACCATGGTTTTGTTGGTGTATTGAGCAATCCATATATTATCATTATCATAAGAGCAAATTGTTGGTGTGAATAAATGTCTTGTACCTAGTTAATTCATTTACTAAGGACTTAGGGGACATATTCACATGTTAAGTTTACTTAGGTTCTAAGATTCTTTCTAAAAGGTGTTAGTTGTCATTAGTTGTTATATTATCTTTTGACAACTAACCCATGTGGCCTAGGTAGTTGTGATAAGTTGTCTCATGTCATATGATTAAGACACTTGTCATAATCATATGACATCTTGTATCTCACCTTGGCTATATAACCAAGGGGTCTCTACTACATTGTACATTGATTCTTTTTGCATTCATTGATAGGAATATAGCTTATTTTTGTCATATTGATCTTTTGAGTATTTTGTGCTTTCCATAGGCCTTTAGATCTTGGGTGGCTATCTCCATAGCCAAATCTTACACGGTATCAGAGCAAGTTGTGTGCCTTTGGTTAGTCTTTGAGAGATCTTGAGTGCAATCTTGTATTTTCTTGAAGCATTGAGCATGCTCTTCTCTTGCATCTTTGGATGAACTGGAGAATCAGAAAAGTGTGATAGAAATACTAGATTTTGGAGGGGTTCCTTTTTTGGCTTTATATTGTAGGTGCATTTTGGGAGCTTGTTGCATCAAATTTGAGCTCACCATTGCATCCAGAGTGTCTGAGAAAGTCAGATTTGCCTTTTGTTTCGTCCCAATTGGACATTGGAGGTCAAATCTACAAGGGTTTGAAGATTGAAGGTGGTTGCTAGATCCAGGAGGTAGCTACCACTTTGGAGCATTTTCAGCCAAAAAGGACATCACCATCGCGTCTAGAAGGGCCAAAAACCCCTAAATCGACTGCCAAATTGTCAAATTTGGACAAAGTTGTTTGTTGATGTAAAATTTTTTGCTGGCCAAGCCGTACAACCAATCCATTATGACAGTTGGGTACAATTTTATTTAAAAAATAAAATTATTTTCTACAAAAAATATTTTTGTAAAAAAAACAAAATCAAAAAAATTATATCAAAATTTGATTTATTCGCAGTTTTTATTGTTTTGTAAAACTATTTATAAAAATAAAAAAAAGGGAACATTGTACACTCAGCGGATTGTACAGTCCGCAGAGTGTACCGCTCTATTGTACCGTAGGGGGTACGTGGGGTGCCACATGGCCACCCACCCGCGACCCCACCCGTGGCCTTATCTACCCACTGACAACATTTCCTTTACTAGCAAACACTCCAAAACAGCTGCAAGTTTTTTAAAAAATTCGACATCCATTTTATATATAAGGCGGACAATTTATATCGGGCGACAGCAAGAGAAATTTTTTTCGCTAGAGAATATTTTGATTCTAGCATATTTCGTTCACCTCTCAGATTCTGCCAATGAGGAATATTTCAGGAGTATCCAGAGAGATTCTGGCCGAAAGAATATTCTGATCGAATATTTCGTCGAGGATAGATGACGACCGTGACGTGCAGACAACCGTCAAAATTAGCCCTTGGCAGTGTGTGACGGTCGTCTAGCCGTCAATTTTAATAGCGTATGTCGTTGATGTCAACACACGTCAGCATGCCGTCAGCAGCTTCATAAGGATTTTTCCACCCCCTCACGGTTGCAAGTTTGGATTTTGTAGGTCATTTTCAAACGTTGATATCTTGAGCTTATGAACTCCTTTTCCAAAGCAATTTTTTTTGATTTGGAATAATTTTTCGCGCTCTACGCGCTAGTGCAGATGGTTTTTGATTGATGCACGTATTTTTTAGAAAATTCAATTTGTCACAAGTGTTGCTGAGTTGTCACCATTTTTGGTACTTCTAGGGCTTCTTTCGGGCTCATACGGACTCCTTTTCAGGTGAATTTTGTTTTTTAAAGTGCATTATTTTTTGAGAACTTCACAGTGGTGCTATTAATTTGTATTCATTATGAGCATAAATTGTACTTTCAACATATAGCCTTATTTAGCTCATTTTGGCAATTGTATTGCATAGATCACAGTTTGATCTTTTGCATGTTGATCACAGTTTGATCTTGCCTTATTGTGGCAATTGTAAGCATTGAAATCAAAAGTCCACTTAGCTATTTCTTGCAAGTGGCAATTGTAACCGCACTAAGTATAAAGTGCCAAATCATTTGCTTGGAGGGGGGGTTCTTTGATTGAGTGAATTTGGGGGGGTTGTGTTGTGTGATTGTGCTTTGAGTTCTCTCTTGTTGTGATGTCCCCATCACAAAGGGGCATCTGAGATAAGTATATGCTTAATATATTTATATTTTTAGATATACAGTAGCATGTTAATAATATAGAAGAAGGTAATTTAAATATTATAAACACTTTGATATATTAAGTATTTAAATATTATAAATAATTAAATAATATTATTATCAGATATAAAATTATAAATATTAACAAATTCAAAATATAAAATAAATATTAAATTAATATAATAAAATCAATATATAAGAGACATGTAATATATATAGAAAACATAAAACAATATTATATAACATTGTGAATATTGATAATGTCCCAAATTGTTTGATAGTCTCAAGAGAAATACTAATTATTTCTCAATAGTTAAAAATATTGATAAGAAAGAATTTAATATTTTTATCTCAAGCATAGCGGATGTATTGGCTATCGGAAGCTTGATTGGAGACTATCAGGCCAACTTGTATTATGCGATTCATCCAAATATTGTCATACGGGAGCTAATACAAGTATAATATGGGCTGTCTATATTGCTAGGCACACATTAAAAGCTACCTTGGGTATCATGGCATCCCACGCTGGCTGACAGGAGACATTAGCAAATACTAAAGTTGGAAGGGAATATTTAAACGTGGAGAATCTTCAGAACAAAACAATTTATGTGGAGCGCTATATAATTAAAAGTAATCGCGATGTATAGGGGCAACACTAGAAGTGAATAGCGGAAGAAGTCATACAGTCAATACTGACCGAAGATCTTTCAATCATTGGCTCATTGAATATCCTATTGGAGCCATCATTCTATGCCATACGCGAGATTCTTATAGCCACCATCTTGTTAGAAGTCACGATAAGGGTGAGGAAGCCCCGGGGATGATCTATAGCGACCAAGAGTAATCACCCTGCCATCAAATTAGTATTTTATGAAAAGGCATGATTTGTCTAAACAAGCATTTAGAGTATGGATTAGTAAAATTCGAATCCAAGGGACATGTCTATTCAAAACATCATAACCTCTCAATCAAAGGGGTATATGAAGAACAACGAATTCTCCCAAGAGGGTAGGAGGAAGTAGGAAATACATCCAAGAATTGATAAAGGAAGTCATAAAAGGAATATATCAGCAAGACATATATATCTTAGCAGAGATAAATCTGCAAGGAACATACAGTGGTAATATACAAATATAGAAGCAATAGTTACTTGCAGCAGGAGTAATATATATAGCAGCAGATTGGAATTATCAATCCATCAGCAACAGGAATATCTATGGAATACTAGTCAGCATCAATAACAGGAGATTTCACCCAGCAATTTCTGAAAGGGGGATCTACTTCAGGGCATCCATTCGTCCCATTCTAGTGTATGAAGCTAAAGAACTAAATTTGAGACAGCACTCGTTGAGGCCCTAATTCTATAGTCATATGGTGATAGTATATTTGAGTGGAGATAGCGATTATTGTCTGCATCAACTTCCAATTGGGAATCTGACTCTCAATCAAGAATCCCATTTCTGAAGTGGTAGCAGGTTACATATCAGAAGTCATATTAGATAATTGTTCATTTCTGTCAGCATATCTTTACCTGTTATTAGTATTTATAAGTCTAATAAGCACATTAAGATAGCCTTGAGAGTTGATCTTAAAGTCTATCTTTTACATTATTGGTCCCAGATCTATTTGAATAACTAGTTTCAGAAGTTGAAAAGAAAAATTAGAGATAAGTCCATAAGGAGACATTACACTTGTGCTCTTCAAATTTTAGCCATGAGTTATCCTAAGTTTCCTCTTTTAACTCCACATAACTATGCAACATGGAAAATAAATGCATGGAGTAAACTAATGGAAAAATGATTAATTCACTACATTGATGGATCTGTTCCAAAACCAACTGATCCAAATTTAAAAAGTGATTGGCTCATTAAAAGTACTATGGCTCTTGGAACACTCAGGAAATATGTTTCTCCTGATCTCATCTTTCATTTTGATAAGTGTAAAACAACTAAAGAAGCTTGGGATAAACTAAAAAATTGTATGGAAAAATTGATGAGATTAGGGGATACAAACTTGATAACGATCTCACTAATCTAGATCCAAAGAATTTTGATACAATCCAAGACTATGTAATTAAGGGTAATGAACTAAGAGCACAACTCAAAGATTGTGGTAATGAACTAACTAGTTTTCTTACTAAAGTTTCCTTTGCAATAACGAACAGGAAAGATAAACAATTTGAACAATATCTACATAAACAATTCATCAACTAATTTCTAGTTTTCAATTTCAGCTGAAAAAGAAACAATTAACTGTTTATAGAATTGAAAACCACAATTGTTAATAACTAACTTTTCCATTACTTTCAAAACGAAAAGAACATTTACTACAGCTATGAAATAAACATGTTAAAGTAAATATAACTGAAATTAAGAGAGAGAGAAAGAGTTACAAGAAAGATAGTTTGAAGGCTGAAATGCTTGTACGGGACTCTGTCTTCAAGGGAAAAATAAATATCATCAAGGGCTTTTCCACCCAACCAAAGACCTTCTGGTCTCCCGTGTTCTCACGAAGGCAATCAATAAAGGATCACATAAATACCATCATGCCATTTGAGCTTGGTGTCAAGAACCTATACTACCCTTGTCGATCCTTCACTATAGGGTACTCCTAACTAGAAAGACCATTCTGACCAGGGGTATATCTGGTTTTTGATAGTTGACAATTGCTTAATCTAAGCATTATAACCTTGGCCAAAGATTTTATTAAAAATGAGCACGTGTCTTGTGCTGTCACCACTCCCACCCTTGCTTGGCATTTAAATTCTTAATTCAAAAGGTTTATAATTTCAGAGACTCATCTTATAACACTTAATTTTACAATCAGATAAGATACTATTTCAGACTTACAGGGAAGAGAATGAGATCGTAGGACTCAACACAAAATATAGAGTCTTGCAAAACAGAGGTATTAAGCTCGTTCCATTCTTTCAAGAGAAGTGAAAGATGGTATTTCAACAGTAATGGAAAGTTTGCATTATTTGATTAAGCTCAATTTAGTCCAAACGGAAAAGAGTATAAAAATCTGACTAGGTTCGGGTAAAGAAACAAAGCATGATGAAGACTTCAGTTTAAGCAAAGACAATATATTCACAGGGCATTTCGAGAGCAAATGAAAGAAGTATCCCTGCTAGACGGTTAAGGGAAATTGTAGAAGATTTCCAATTTTATGGTTCCTAGATTGGTCGAGTAGCATTAAAATGTATCTTCATTTACATTCTAGTTTCATGAAAGAAAAAGAAGCATGATATTAAGCACGATTTAATGAAAACAAAGGCTTTACAAACATGCCTGGCTAGACGACTAAATCTTGACAAATTCTCTTGATGTCTTTTCCACAACAATCCGATATCAGCTACGGCGTTAAGAGTTACTTGGCTGTCTGAAAGAAAATGATGGTGACGCACTACTGAAACAGAGTGTGATATCAAACAAATAAATGCTCGGCCAAAGTTGCCAACAGAGAAGCCCGAACGGAGAATGCGAATGCCAAACCGATAAGGAAAAGGATGCAAAACTATTATCAATCGATGCCTAACAAAGAGAAAAGAGAGAAGATTACTATTCGAATGAGAATGGTATGAGTCTCAGGTGAATGAATGAAAGGAATTGCCAAAGCAAATGCGAATGAGGAAGAAGAAAAGAGAGAGTGAGAGAATGCCGATTAAAAGAGAAAACATCCTCAATCAACCCAAGCCCCCCAAGATTTCCCAGTGTGTGCAACTGCATGTATACTCTCTTGGACGTTTCAACAAGAGTGGTGGCAAGGTGGTAGGGAGTTACCACCTCCCAACTTCACTGACGCCCAAGCTAATTTATTATTTTTAACCTTAATATTCAATCATCGGCTTAAGAAGTTGCTTTTATTTTTAGCTTAAATATTTTATATTATTATCTCCCAAGGTGCGCATAAGACTAATTATAAGACTTCTAGAGGAGAACGATGATACACAATTTAAGTTGACTTGTTTTTATAATTTATTTAATTAAGTGATATACAACCAAGGTTATGACTTCAATATAGCTATCTTACACCAATTTGTGGCTTGATGATAATTTGATCCTTTATTGATTACGACCTCTCCTTGATGATATTCCCCTTTCCCTCGAGGCGTTGGCAATCCTACAATCACTTGACAAAGAAATAGGGTTAGACCGTTCTTGATATCATTTATAAAATAAAAACTCTTCAACACATTCACTATACGCATATATAAGGAAATCATCCATAATTACAATTATAACAAATAAATTAATTTTTTTTCCCAATTTCACATTCTCATGAAAGGTAGTTAATCACAACTAACATAATGACCATAATTACATTGCCATAATCTGGTTCAAGACAAAGGGGATGTAACATACTTCTCCCCTTAAGAATCATCGTCCTTGATGATTGTTTATTTAAAAGTTCAGGTCTAAATCATATATATATATAGTTCTTAATTGTTCGTAAACAGATAAGAAAACTTCTGAAGGATTTCATCATAATCCTCCCATGTAGCATTTTCCTCTGAATATTGGTCGCACTGGACCTTGCATTGTACCACCTCGCGGTTACGTAAGCGCAACTTACGTACCTTGAGCACTTTGAGTGACTCTATTGTGATCACCCCAGGATCCTACACCTACAAGGAATTCCAGTCAATCATATGGTCAAATTCTGCATAATACTTCTTAAGATAGGAGACATGAAATACATTGTGCAATCTGCGAGAGTCGGAGGTAGAGCAATTCTGTATGCTACTGGATTGATAACTTCCAGGACTTCAAAAGGTCCCACATATCTTGGGGCTAGTTTAGAGGTTTTTCCAAATTTAATAGAGCTTTTATGAGGTTTCACCCGCAAGAGAACTTTCTCTCCAACCACAAACTGCCTGGGGGTTCGTTTTGCATTAGCGTAGCTCTTCTGCCGATCATTAGCTTCCTTCAACCTCTGTCAGATTAACTTAACCTGTTCTTCCATTTCTTGAAGCATTTCGGGTCCTAGAATAATCTTGTCCTCCATTTTGTTCCAACTGATAGGTGTTCTGCACTTCCTGCCGTACAGTGCTTCAAAGGGTGCCATTTTGATAGCTGATTGATATGAATTGTTATAAGCAAATTCTACCAATGGTAAATATTCTTCCCATTTATATTGTTGGTCCATGTAGTACATTATTAATAGGTCTTCCAAAATCTAGTTTACTCTTTCCGTTTGTCCATCCGTTTCAGGATGATAGGTTGTACAAATATTTAACTAAGTTCCCAAAGCAGAAAATAGAGTCTGCCAAAACCTGGATGTCATCCTAGCGTCTCTATCAGAAATAATCTTTTCCGGAACTCCATGAAGACAAAAAATTTCTTGTACAAACTTTCGAGCAATCACAGAAGCCCCATCTGTCAAATTTCCGGGTATGAAATGTGCTACTTTAGTGAGTCTATCCACTACTACCAATATAGCATTATTTTTGCTCCTTGTCATCGGTAAACCCTGTACAAAGTCCATACTAATGATTTGCCATTTCCAATCTAGTACACTGTGGGGTTGTAACAATTCTGCCGGATGCTGATGCTCTACCTTAACCTTCTGACATTCAAAACATTCCGCAACAAATCTAGCTACATCTTTTTTCATTCCTTTCCAAAAATATAGAGGTCTTAACATCGGCCAACATTTTGGTTACCCCTGAATGACCTTAGTAAGGTGTTGTGTGTACTTATTTCCATACCATTTTCCTTAGTTATGTTGAATTTAGTACATACATCCTACCCTTATATCTCAAAAGTCCATCTGCTTCAATTTGGAAAACCTCATATTTAGGCTCTTGTGGGTTTGCCTATAGAGCTTCACAAACTTGCAAGTAGAATTCATCTTCATTCAATTTTTGTAGTACCTAAGCTCTAAAATTTGTGTTGATTGACACCATGGAAGTTATGTGTTTCCGTCGGCTTAGTGCATCAGCTACTCTGTCTCCTTGCCCTTAATGTAATTGACCTCAAAATCATAATCTGAAATTAATTCCATCCACCTCCTTTGGCGAGCATTTAAATTAGGCTGAGTAAATATATACTTTAAACCTTGATGATCTGATTTGAGTTCAAAAGTCTTTCCTAACAAGTAATGTCACCACATTTGTAGGGCATGCAGAATACCTGCTAACTCCAGATCGTGTGGTGCATAATTCTGCTCATACTGCTTCAACTTTCGAGATTCATAAGCCACTACCTTCCCATCTTGCATTAATACTCCGCCTAAACCTTCACCAGAAACGTTTGTTATAACTACAAAATGACCGTTAGGGTCTGATACAACCAAAATTGGTGCAGTCGTTAATTTCTCCTTCAATGTATTAAACAGTTCTTGACATTTCTCAGTCCATTCAAATCTCTTCCCTTTCTTTGAAGGGAGGTAATGGGGTGGGTGATTCTAGAGAAATTTCTAACAAACCTTCGGTAATACCCAGCCAATCCCATGAAACTTCTAACCTCGTGCACATTTTTCGGTACTGGCCATTCCATAATAGCTTTTATCTTTGCGGGATCCACTGCTATTCCTTTAGCTGATATTATGTGCCCCAAGTATTGTACCTCTTTCTGAAAGAAAGTGGACTTTGATAATTTTCCATAAAGTTTATGTTCTCTCAACCGTTGAAGGACCACTCGAAGATGTTGAAGATGCTCATCCTCGTTTTTGGAATAAATGAGAATGTCATCAAGGAAAACCAATACAAACTTGTCCAAACAATCTCGGAAAATACTGTTCATTAGGTTCATAAACACAGTTGGAGCATTGGTGAGTCCAAATGGCAAAACTGTAAATTCATAATGACCATACCTAGTTCTAAATGCTGTTTTATGAATGTCTTCTTTCAATCTTAGCTGATGATATCCTAACCTTAAATCTATCTTGGAAAACACTGCTGCCCCTTTCATTTGATCAAAGCGATTGTCTATTCTGGGCAAGGGGTATTTATTTCTGATGGTGAGCTTGTCAACATACGGTAATCTATGCATAAGCATAGTGTCCCATCCTTCTTCTTGACAAATGTCACTGGTGCTCCCCAAGGTGAGATGCTAGGTCGAATCAATCCTTTATCCAGTAATTCTTGCAATTGCACCTTTAGTTCCATTAATTCCATGGTGGTCATACGATACGGTGCCTTAGAAACAGGTTCAGCCCCTGGAACTAAATCTATAGAGAAATCAAACACCCTTCTTGGTGGTAACCCAGGTGGTTCCTTCGGAAACACATCCTGGTATTCCCAAAGGTAGGGATATTTTTTAGCAAAGGTTTCTTCCTTAGAGTCAGTTTCCATTTCCTCTTTCGTACTTTGTGTGTGCATTAACACATCATCAAAATATATACTTTCTTTGTATTCCTTAACTTCTTCCATTTTAATTGCAAATATTTGACATCCTTTCCTTTTATTTCTTTTTAATTGCATGGCTGAAATTTGCCGTACCTTGACCTTACGTTGTACTCCTTGAATTAACACCAGTTTTCCTAAGTCATCCACACACTCTACTGTCTTTGCAAAACAATCAACCTTAGCCCTATGTTTTCTTAACCAATTCATTCCAATGATCACATCATAGGAACCCAAAGGTGCCACGTAAAGATTAATTTCTGTGGTGAAGCCTAAAAGTTTTACCCTAGCTTCAAACAGACACTGCTCTACCCGAGCTCTCGTTTGATTAGCATACTCAACCGTCCATGATTTGGCCACGAACCCGGTTCTTTTAGGAAATCTACCAAGCAACTTAGGGGATATGAAACATTCAGTGGCTTCGGTGTCTATTAAAATGGTTATCTGGTTCCCGTAAAGCATACTTGGAGTTTCAATGGGTGTGACTTGATATTCCGCCTGCTTGTTGTCTACTGTTGCATGAATCCTTCGCTGGAAGGCTGACTCTTGAGATGGTAGAGACTTTTGCTGCTGCTGTCCATGTTGATTCTTAGTAGGGCATTGGTTAGCGTAATGTTCACCTCCACATGTAAAGCATCCCCCTAGTGGTCCCTTCTTTTCCAGACCTTTGTTTGAGTTAACTTCATCCTTCCTAGTATTGTTATTGCCCTTCTTATCCTTCTTGTAATCATATTGATTATTCTTGTAGCCCTTCCTTTTGAAATTTTGGGATGACTGGTTCCATTTGCCTTTGTTGTGATTTTTATCCCTAAAAGAATCATCCTTTTTCAACCTCTACTCTTGCCACACAGCTTTTTCATAAGCTTCATCCATAGTATGAGTTGCCAAAACATCCAATGGACCCCGTATATGGTTGTTCAATCCCAATATGAACTTCCAAACATGAAATTTTTCATCCTGCTGATACCGAGGAACATATTTTAACAGTCGAGTATGCCTTTCCCAATACTCATTAACAGTTAGGGGTCCCTGCCTGAGATTTTTGAAGTCCAGCAGTTTTTGGCCGTAGAATAGCTGTGGAAGCCATCTTTGACAAATTTTTTTCACAAATTGATCCCAGGTCATTTCTACTACTGCCAGACCCATTTCAGCCTTTTTATTTTCCCACCAAGTAGCAACTTCTGCCAATTGGTAGGCTGCCCATGCTGCCTTGGAATTATCCGAGTAATCCCTTAGCTCAAAATACTTTTCCATTTCTGTTAACCATGCCTCGGCAGCATCTCGTGAAGCGAAGCCCTCAAATTTAGGGGATTTGATCTCTTTCATTTCCTTAGCAAGTTCATTGGCTAAACGACTTCTCTTGTTTCCCAAACTCAAAGTTCTAGAGTTATCCTCGTGTTGGTCACTTTGGGTTTCAGACCTTTCATTTCTCATCTTAGGTTGCCCTTCGACTTTCCTCTCAAGATTGACCAATCGGGCCTGAGTTTCATTCATTAGATTTAGTAACTGATCTAATTTAGCCATAGGATTGTTGTTACCTTGATCCCTTATGAACCCATTTCCAGAATTATCCATTCCAATGAAGTTCCTGGAGATGTTGGTAATTCTAATTAGTCTTTCTTTTTAATTTTATTTCCATAGTTTGCTCAATGTATGGTGAGAAATTTCATTGTAGATGAACAATCAAATATTTTCTGACTTTTGTTCTCAAGTCTATTACTATAAGATTTCAAACATAATAGTTTACAAAATTTGATATAAATTCAATTCAAAAATGTTTACAAAATGACTATCACTTTCTATGATAGATTCAATACAAAATTGTTTGCAAAATGACCATCACTTCCTGTGATAGATTCAATACAAAATGTTTACAAAATAACTATCACTTCCTGTGATAGATGCAATACAAAAATGTTACAAAATAACTATCACTTCCTATGATAGATTCAATACATAATGTATAGGAATCATTTTCACTGTCAGTGATAGGTTCCTCCTGATCACTAAACTCTAAAAATGGAATAAGTCTGTATCCAGGAGTTGGAATACGATCTCCTTTAGATGTTTTCACTTTGGTCTTATTGTTCGAAAGGTTCTCAGTGTTGGTTTTGTTTATTTCAGCAAGAATGGTTGACTTAACAGTTTCCTTCCTAGAGGCAGTCCATTTTCTCTCTCTGAAGTCTCTTCAGAGCTTCAATCATTGTTTCTGAATCCGAAGGAAAAGAGCAGCTGGAATAATCATATCTAAGTCTGATTTTCCATAGCCGGATGGAAACAAGGTCTCAGAATAATCGTATCTAAGTCTGATTTTCTATAGCACTTATTTATAGGTTGCAAATGTTCAATCTTTGAGACATCAAAAATAAAATTATTTTAGTCCCAAAAGGGAGCTTTAAGCGAAATGCTTAAAGGTTGCTGAAAAAGCTAGAAAGAAAGAAACTCTCAAGAAAATCTATTCTAACCAATT
The DNA here is from genome assembly GCA_007258455.2 of Sequoia sempervirens. Classification (NCBI taxonomy): domain Eukaryota; kingdom Viridiplantae; phylum Streptophyta; class Pinopsida; order Cupressales; family Cupressaceae; genus Sequoia; species Sequoia sempervirens. Next base: position 76,783 of record VDFB02390994.1, on the reverse strand, counting down.
AAGAGGAACTTAAAAGTAGGCCCTTATCCATTGTCTAGAAATAGAATGCTAGAATTAGCCATTGCTAAAAATAGAAAATTGGCATATGAATGGCCTCCATGATTCTGAAACATTTTCCTTACTACAACCTTGACAGATCTTTATGTTGCAAGGGGTGCACCCTTGGTCTCCTTGTGTTGTGCAACGCATTGCTTGGGTTTGTGACATGGCTCAACCACCTCCCGTGGATTCATTAACTCTGGTGGTTGTATTGGGCATTAATAGGTTGATCTTTTGGTGCAATGGCAACTGTCTGTTCAACAATTGGTATAAGAGCCTAGGTCATGGGTTCAAACCCCTCGCTTGCGCTAGGGGGGGGGGGATTGTTGCAAGGTGTGCACCCTTGGTCTCCTTGTGTTGTGCAGCGCAACACTTGAGTTTGTTACATGGCTTAACTGCCTCTCGTAGATTCATTAACTTTGGCGGTTGTATTGGGCATTAACATGTCGATCTTTTGGTGCAACGGAAACCATCTGTGCAACACTTTAGACAAACACTGAAACCCTAGGATTGTTACAAATTTGACTATATCTCCATCCCTTAAATGGTTGTGGATGCTCTTTTAGCCTTTTCTGAACCCTGGCTTTGGAAACTTTGAAAACCCTTCCCCACAACTAGAAGAAATTCTGAAAATTGATGTTTCCGAAACCTTAGAATTTGCTTAATTGGGATGCCATAGAAAAAGGGAATAGCAGACCATAAGAACTTGTAGTTCTAATTGCTCTAGTGTGCTTTTAAGGGATATTTGCCACTTATCAAAATTTGTGTGGAAATTTGAGTGGTTGAGCCAAACCCAACCTTGCTCCAACAATGTGTCTTTTGCTGTGGTAGGAGGATAAAAAGCCTGCTTCAACTAGTTGAGGTCCACTTTGATTTTCCTTTAACCTATTAGGTGCTGCATTCTTATTAGATCTAGCACTCAAACATCTGTTCACATTGCTAGGTGTTATTTTAAGGGATATTTGCCACTTACTAGGATTTGGGTGGAAATTTTGAGTGGTTGAGCCAAGCCCAAGGTGCTCCGAGTGTATTTTTGTCATGAGGTGGGGTTTTGGAGTGTCCTTGCCATGTCAAAATGCTGGGTAGAGATTTCAAGTGGTTCTGCCATGTCCTAAGTATGCCGATTGAGTGAAGTTGAGTTCTTTGGTCATGTTGCCACCTTTTTGTTTGCTAGGCGGAACTTTTCACCTTCTAAATTAGGCGGAACTTTGTCATTCAGCCAATTTCCATAACTTAGTGGAGATTTACTCCACTTAAGCCAACTTAGTTGGAGTTTTCATTATTCATTGCCATCTTTTGAAACATGGGCGAAGATTCTAAGTGGCTTAACCATCCTTGGCAGGTGTCATAGTCAATTTTGCCATTTCAATATAAAATTAAACTTTGTGGAGTTTATGTTCACTTAAACCACCCTTCTAATGCTCATAGAGATTTCTTACACTTATGCCACCTTTTTATTGTTGTTGGGCAGAAAATTTGATTGTTTAAGCCACTCTTGGTGCACACCTAAGCTATATCTGCTACTTTCATTATGACTTCTATGCAGAAGTTCATCCATACCAAGACAGAGTTTCAGGACCACCATTTCACTTTTCCAAGCATTGCTAGGTGAAACTTTGAGTCCCTCTTGCCAAGGTAGAGAAACGACAGACTTAGCCATCTTTCCATTCCTTCTTTTTGCTGATATCGTTTTTGATAACTTGAACTTTGTTGGTATTTCATCTTGAACAACTGCAACCTCCATCATCTTGCCAAAGTTGTTAGTCAATGAACAAAGACTAGCATAGGCAAACTTGCCAACTAATGGGGCAGACCACAAATTGAACTAGGTTAACATATAGTGATGATCAATAATGTTGAGAAATGGGAAAATGGCAAATATGGACATTGAAGGAAGGATAAAATCCATGAATGACCAAGGAAGATCAAATGAACTAAAATGTAAATAGCAAAGGACTTTTTAAAAAAAAATCAGCATTGTGGCTGGGGGTGCGCTTGGGGCAGCAGGGCCACTCTTGGGTTTATCACATTGCCGGACTGGTACTCAGGTTGGCTTGGTATGGGATTGGGACCTGGGGGGGTGTACCCTGCAACTTGGGTTATGAATGAGTGAATTTGAGACAAGATTCACCAAGGACAATGAAACAAAATATGGGCTTAAGGGATCTGCTTGCCTTAATCCTCTAGTAGTATCGAAATATAATGTTTTTTCAATCTTATTGAGTAGACTCTTGTGCTGATACGATTTTGAAATATTCTGAGCCAATTTTTTTTTAATTTTTTGGAATACGATTACAAACAACATGCACCCGTTAGGGTTAGCAAATAACTAAACAATGCAGAATTCAACTCTAACCAAGGATGTACACCAGGATCCCGAGATGGGCAAGGTGTTAGCATGTGGTCAAAGGATATCGATGCAATGCACAAACTGAAATAACCCTAACCAAGAATGCGCCAGATGACGGCGTGCATATGGTCAGAGGTTCCCTATCAATTACAATGCTGAAAGTAACTCGACACCAAGTATGTGCTACCCAATCCAGAATGGAAATGAGGCGACCATATGGCGGAGGTATTAAAACTGCAATGCAACTCAAAGTAAATAGGCGGCAAGCCAGCCTCTTCCACTTGTTCAGTGGGCAATACAAAGTATGAATAGCAAGAATAAGAGAAATGCTGACAATACTACTGTTCAGCTTACAATATTAAAGATTTCCTGCCAATAATCATAGAATACTAAGAAGATAATGCTGCTGCAGTAAGTAAGGTACCCCTTCAATGATCTAGATGATTTCCAACCCTATTCCAACTCAAATGTCTGATATTATGCAAACTGATATAAAAGAGCAAGGACTGAAATTGCATCACAGCAGTACAAAAACTTAATGAAATGCTCACAACTCCCTCAATTCCTAACCAAATGACTCCAAACAAAATGCATAAGCTACCTAAGATGATGGCGCCCAAATACCAATGAAGAAACTGACCTTAAATGTTGCATATTATTTTTGCACGAATTTCCAAGCAAGCTGAAATGGTACGGCCCTCAAGGAAGGGCGATTTCTTCATGAAAAATCCAATTCTTGCATATAAAATCTGAAACTTGGCAAGAATGGTCGCTCAAGGCAGGGAAACACAAATGATCAGTACCCAGAATGAGAATAAATTTATTTTCAGAGATATGAATAAAACTACAGATTCGGCATTAACATCAGCAACTTCTGAAAATGACATGAAATGCAAATAACTAAGCTCCAAAAGATGAAACAACACTACAATGCAATTCTCACTACAAAATCCTCTCAACTATCACTAACTCATCACTAGTTGCTGTTTTGCAAGCAAGAAGCAATGCCAAGGCTAGGAGGCATTCATTCCTCAAAGCGATCCAATACCATTCCGGCAGAGTAACATTACTGTAGACAATAAGATAACCAAAAGAAGACCCAAGACTTTTTATAATTTTGTGAGAACCCATCCAGAAGCTTCTGGAAACCCTTAATTCAAATTTTGAATTCAACCTTTTCCCACCAAGAGAAGGCGTCCCACTTTTCCAAGCAATGTTTGACTTTGATTTTTAAATTAATCTCCCCTTCAGGGATGGCGTCCAACTCAACATGGAATAGACCTTTGAATAATAACAAATTTCCTCAATGAAGCGCCCACCCATGAGAACACCTTTTAAGAACAACATGAAGTGATGAAGCTAGGCCAAGGGGAGGGGGGGTCAACATTAAAATATAACATTAACATAGCATTATTTAAATAAAATGAACTTATCTCTCCAAAAATGCACCCCAAGGCCAGAATCGATCAAACCAACTGAATTGACTGAAGATGAGAGCCAACCGTGCCGAAGCCAACAGGACCACTGCCAGAAATAGAATTTACTAAAAATAGTAAATTCATGAGGGTGCTCGGAATGCCAAGAAAATAAAATCACCGCGAAGCTCACGGAAAACCCAGAAGGAATCCGCAGTTCAATCACCAATTCACGAGCAATAGCAACCTCCAGACATGAAACCCTAATTTCACCCCCGAGTAGCCTACGGGTCTCCAGAATAGGCCAATGGTCAACATAAAAGATCATGCTCGAGAAGGTGACATTACAGATTTTCTATTCATTTAGTAATTTTTTTTATTGAATTTGAATTTGCCCATAATCGTGAAAGAAGTTGCTTGTTGCATTTGTCACGGACTATGTAACTGGGTTCAGCAGAATTGGGCAGTGTATTTGTTGGGTTGAATTTGGGTTTGGGTATGGGGCCAGGATGGGCTTTGGTTTGCTCAGGTCTTGTCTGGGCACGTTTGGTTAAAAAACATCATATCTTGCTGCTATCATACTTTTACTACATTGTAGGGCTGTTTTCTTATTGCTTTTGTAATTTATGGTTGGGTATAAAAATAGGGGAGCCTTGAATGTGTGCCATAGTTGGTTTACTGTCATCCATCCTGACCTGGTGTTGTGTGTTTTAGTGTTAAAGATGCCCCTCTTCATGTGGAATTTGACTGATTGGTCCAGGGAGAATGGCAATCTTTCTTTTGGCTGTCACTTGTTTACCCTTTTCTGGAGATTGATGTTAACAATTGTTTACGATTGCAGGGATTGATTTGTATGTGAGGTATTGTAGTGTTGCTTGTTTTGCCATGAAATCGCCAACATTAACTCTTTACTTTGTTGCCACATAACAGCACTCAACTGCAGGACACGTAATCACATAGAATTGTTATTATTTTAATCAGGCATGAGTTTTGTCAAAGATCATGTGTTATCCTTCCCTCTCTATTGATAGAAGTTTTTTAAAATAAAATTCTAATTTAAGTGTTATTTATATAGGACATCATCGGTCAAGTTAATCAAGCATTCAATCATACATCAATATTTTGTCAATTTGTCATTCAGGTAATGCTAATGTTATGCTGATGAATTGAGCACCCACATCACAAAGAGCAAAACTTTCCACATGCTCAATTGGAGGTTTGCATGTTAAATTTTGAGTGTTGAATAAAATTTTATTTATTATAGAAAATAATAAAATAATAAAATTAATAAATATATGAGTTAATGTAATTTAGATATCAATGTCCTGCAATAGGCCATAGGATGTCAAATGGAATTATGAGTAAGTTAAAAAATAAAAGTAATGAGTATATATATGGCCATACCCAGCTATACTGAACCTGGTCTTACCTTTTAATTTTTATTTTTTTAATAGAGGAAGGATTTAAGCCCTACAAACTGTTCCAATCGATTTGCCCCTTGCATATTTCAGCTTTGACTTTGGTAATCTGTTACCAATCCATAAGGGATTTTTCACTTCAACATGTCAAGCAATTTATGGATTTTAAAGTCTGGAAAAATTGGATTAAATTTATCTGGGGTTTATTAACTAGAAATTCAGTTATGACACCTTTTAATGAAAGCTTATATCAATGGAAAATAGCTGATCCTGAAGTTATTGAAGAATGTAAACCATTGCAACAGGACCATTAAGGACATGGTTTGTTTTTGAAAAATTTCATTGTTTCGAAGGTTTACATTCTCTGACATTTTTGAAATCTTTTTCACTATAAATTCGGTTATGCATATTGATGGGTAAAATAAATGAGATTGGATTTCCTTTCCACTTTTTTAATTTTGTAGCTGTACATGTTATTTGTCAAAGTCTTAAATGGAATCGTTTCTTCCTTTTCTAAATTAGTAGCAAGATATGAATTTTAATCAATCTTCACTAATTGTTGTCTGTAAGGAGATTCTTTAGAATGTAATGAGTATTTGTGTAAAACATGCTAACACGGGAGCAGTTGGCTGCAGTGTATTAACAATGGCCAGGTGAGTTTCTGAAGAATAATATTCCAGATTATATACACGATCTTTTGTAGAAAAGAGAATGAACAAACAGCATAATCAAACAGTCTCATGTGCTCAGTCCTTTGGCACAGATCACCATTGATGGGAGTGTTGTTACTGACCCAGATACTGTACTCAGGTTAGTGTTAATGCTTTTTTTAAATTTTCAACTGCATTTGGCTCTGTGTACAGAACTTTTGACTGTGGATGTGAGCTGCAAGAAAGGAGGGTGCTCCGCTAAATCCACATGAATTTCCTAGGAATTCTTCAAATTCAGTTGTATAAGTGTGGTCTTATCTTTCATGTTTTCTTTTCACTGATAAGTATTAGTTATAATGTTTTAATATTTAGTCATAGCTTGTAGCTTTGGTTGATAACGGGCTGATAACTCATTTACCTCATAAGTTGAGTCATATAGGTGGATGGAGATGAAGAGTAAACACACAACTCTTTTACCAGGCTTTTGTATTTTAGAGAAAAGTTATATTATCTTGACAATTCCTGCTCTTATTCAAATATTGATATTCTGTATTTTGAAGGTGTTCTTAGCACACAAACACAAAAATAATCGTAACAAATAACTCCCACAATATCCCATGGGGCCAGCATAGCCTTGGCAGTGGTATGGAGTTGGAGTCTTACATAAGCATTGGACATGGACTGGAAGATGGGGAATAGAATAGAATAGAAGACTTTTAACGTCCACGAGACCAAAAGAAAGCTTATGGGACAGTAACCCCTGCTATTTTAGCATTGTGAAGTGCTGTTCTCCTGCTGTTTAGTTTGATAATGAGCTCTCCCATTCTGCCCACCCATTCCATGCTGAATAAATCTTGAAAATTTGCAGCTGTTAACCCACATATGTAGCTTCCTCTAATTTCATTGTAAGCTTTACAATCTAGGATAAAATGCTTTTCTGTTTCCACCTGCCCTGCTGCACATAAGATACAAACTCTCTCTTCCCAAACTTCCTTTGGCCTTTTCCATCTCCGCATTTCACACCGAAGACAATGTGAGTTACTTCTCAATTGTGCTATGAGAATCTTTGACCTCCACTGAATATTGGCCTCTATATATGCCTTTTGTTGATGGTCCAAGTTGGGATTAAATTCTTCTACATAATACTTTTTCTTTCTCCCAACCGCCCTTGTCCACATAATCTTGCGAAATTTTTCAACCACATACAACTTTAATTCTTTACTATTATTAGGACACTTGTTCAAGTGAATGTTCCACTTGTTCAACCACTTACAATTTTGTTTCATCCATGCCTTCTTTCTCTCACCTAAGACACCTCTAAAAACAACATTTGGCCACCGATGAGCTTCCATCAGCTCAACCTTTTTCAAATATCTCAAAAGACTCACCATAGTGATGGCCTCAATAGGAATTGCCCCTCTTTCAGCAATAAGTATTTCATAGGGAACCAAAGCGTTTAGTTTGAATTTGCTTGTGATCAAATGCTTTTGAATTCTCTCTATTTGTACCCACTTGATGTTAGAAGTACTACTAGCCCAAATTTCACACCCATAAAGGACCACCGGTATAACTAACAACCCAAACAATATTTGAATAGTTTTCCAATCCCATAACCCACTAGAGGGATAAGAGTTCATTGGATGATGAGATACACATCACTTGTTTGATTTGGGCAAATAGGATAAGTTGAAGTTATATTATTTGCAATTTTAGATTTATTTGCTGCCATGCAGATTCATTTTATTATATTAGTTCTTCAAATTATAAGAGGAAGCTCCTTGAGATCTAACTAAACCTAAAACCTTAAGCTATGAACAAATTTACAATCATGCACACTATACAAGTGTATCAATGGGGGGTTGTGCATGAATTTGAATTACCAAATGACTATTTTTTGGCATGAGCTTGTCAAAATCCCTCCTCCAATGCCTGCAAAATGAGAGAACAATTGTTTGAGAGCCCACTCCTTTGAGAGTGTCAATATCCCTTCTCCAATGCCATTGGAACCAAATACCTCCTTTGGTATACAATAGGAACAAAATCAATGTAGATACACATAATTATGCCTATTTTAGTAATTACACTATCGACAAAACAATTAAATGCAAATACACTAACCACACCTATTTTAGATGTTACACTATCCACAAATACTACGAAGGTATCCTTTCTCCAAGAAGGGACACCAATGTGGTGGTGATTCTGATGCAAAGCAGGGAGGTCTTTCAACTAACCAACACAATTTAAGATGTTTCAACCACTTTTTGAATCCCCAAACCCCACTCAAGGGTGAACTCCTTCAAAACTTCACAATTCCTCTAGTAGGTGTCCAGACCTGGTTATTGGAACTTTTCTTTTAGTCATCACTTCCAACTCACAAACCACTCACCTTTTCGGACACCCATTATTGTCTTCTCAAACATATCTCAAAACCACTTATGGTCACTTTGGACCAAATCCCTCAAAACGGGGCTTCTACACTGTCCAACTTGGCCAATTAGGCCTGTTTTACAATGCAACACCTCTTTAATCTTCTTCTTAAACCAAAAACACCATTGGGCAGTCATAACCAGACCACATAAACACCAAATCCACAATTTTCCTCCTCAGAAACACTTACCAACTCCACAAATCTCAAAACCCTCACTTTATGCCCTTTCAAAGTGGGTTTATTGAAAAACTGTGTTTCAGGCCTCTAACCTCTTGGTTAATTCTTCAAACACACTCTAAAATGTCTGCACATGCTCAAAAGACCCTCACAAACTGCTGCCCTAATGGATTTCATCCATTTTCACCCTGAAACCACTAAATTTCACTCAAAATTCCCTCTTTTCACATCTAGGGCATCATGCCCAAGACCTCAAACAACCCTTCAAACCTCCTGACTGTTGGCATTCTTCATTTTGCACTTTTTTGCAATTTTTACAATAACAACATTTTACAAATTTTGCCAACTTTTGTAACTTAACTCTCAACCACCTAGTAACCACAAAAAAGACTCATTACATAACCAAAATGGTCTATTTGATGACAAAATATAAGACTCCGTCCTAAAACTAAACATTAGACCATATTCCTAAAACTTGCACATTGAAACCTTCATGGTGCCCTTGCACCATACACCCGGCCTTGAAACTTTTCCAAGTCTCTTGGAAACTGAACTTCAATTGGTCCGCCTTTGAAATCTGCATCACTTTGACCTGCAAAAATTCTTTTGTCTGCTGCTTCTTTAACTTGCAAACTTGCCCATCAATCCTTGAACTTGATGCCATTTATGTGTTGTCCCATCTCAGCATATTGTCTTCTACCATCTGAAATCAATGAACTTACGTTTACATCTGCGCATTGTTCTCTATCAACCTTTGGTTTGACTATCCTCTCTTGGGTTCTTGTAACACACTCAAACTCACTCTCTTTCCTTTCCTTGTCAACTTGTTTCATTCCACCTTTTCCCTCTACCTTTTTCATCAAGTTCTTTGCCTCAGCAATCACTGCCTTATCAGTCACATATACCACTGTTCTATCAGTCTTAGTAGCCTCTTTCTTGAAAGGTCTTGACTGCCCCTCAACCTCTATAGCAACTATAGGACAAAACACTGTCCCAACCAGAATTTCATCACATTTTTTAACCCATCTTGCTTCCTCAACAGCAATTCATCCTTGACCTTCTCTAGGTCAGTCCTTGATGTTGTCTTCTCGTCATTTTTCCTTCCTAACTGTGCACCATCCTTTAAAATCACGGTCTTCTTATCTGCAACTTTTTCAATGGCTGCAAACTTGACATCCTTGTCTCCCTCATCCTTTACATACTCTTTCGTGCCCATCATGATCACTTGGGCTGCCTTACCTTTTCCTTTCACATCTTCAACCAATGGAATCAAAGTAAAAGCCTTCCCATCCTTCTCAATCTGATAGGCGTTTTGTCTTCCATCATACATGGCATGTCTATCATATTGCCATGGTCTCCCAAGCAATAGATGACAACAACTCATAGGTAGAACATCACAAAGAACTTTATCCCTATAACCACCAATTTGAAACTCAACCAAGGCTTGTTCATTGACTAAAAGAGACTGATCATCAGTTAACTAGAATACCTTATAGGGCATTTCATGAGGAACTTTTTGCAAATTCAACTTATCTACCATTTCACTTGATACCATATAAAAGAGACTGATCATCAGTTAACCAGAATACCTTATAGGGCATTTCATGAGGAACTTTTTGCAAATTCAACTTATCTACCATTTCATTTGATACCATATTATCAGTGGAACTTGAATCTACTACAACTTTGCATACTTTACCTTTACATTTGCATGTGGTTTTGAACATGGTCCTCCTTTGTGTAGATTCCTTCCCTTTGGCTGCCTTTAGAAGTTGTCTACTCATCATCAAAGATTCACCCACTTCTGGTGCAGCGAAATGACTAGGTGACTTCACACTTTCACATTCTTCTTCTTCAACCAATTGCACTCTTTTATCACTTCGTCTTTCACCCCCACTTGAAGTAGCACCAAACTTTTCAGGGCATTTGTATGCTGGATGCCCGAACTCATTACAATTATAGCATCTGCTTGCAAATGTGTTTGAATTTCTTCCACCACCAAATCTTCCTCTTGAGCCTTTGAATCCACCACGTTGATTAGCAAAGTGTCCTTGTTCTTTGTGTGCATCTGCTTGGCTTTCATTGAATTGTCTTGAAGTAGGAAATGTGCCTTTGCCTCTTGAAGTGCTGCCACTACCTCTAGTTGTTTTTTCTTGCCTTATTTTCATCTTTTCTTCTGCCCTTATAGCCATCTGATAACATTCTTCAACACTTCTTGGATTTGCCAAGGTTAGTTCATCCTGAATGTTAAATCTCAAACCCCCCAAGATACCTAGCAACCTTTTCAATTTCATTCTCATTATGCCCTGATCTTATATTCAACTTATAAAATTCTTCAGTATATGTTTCACATCCATTTCTTTTTGTCTTAAACCTTAAAGTTTCTTAAACATTTGAATTTTATAATTTTTAGGCAAGAACTTACCTTTCATTTTTGCTACCATCTTGTCCCATGAAACAATCTTGGACTTACCTTTCTTTCTCCTCTCTAATTGCTCATAATCCCACCATAAAAGTGCATGGCCTTTCAGCTTTGTCTTTGCAATTTTCACCGTTTGTTCTTCAGGAATGTCTTCACATTCAAAATAGTTGTCCAAGGCTGCAATCCAATTTAATAACTCTTCATCATTTAGGTTCCCACCATATTTAGGAACATCTATTTTCACCTTATGTTTATCACTCTTAACTGCCCTTAACAACTTTGCCATCCTCTGGTCTTCAGGATCCAATTCTTCATCCACATCCTCAAATTCTTCTTCCTCTTCTTCATCTGAATCACTTTCATCATCCTCATCTCTTTTGATACCAATTGATGCAGAGCAGGGAGGTCTTTCAACTAACCAACACAATTTAAGATGTTTCAACCACTTTTTGAATCCACAAACCCCACTCAAGGGTGAATTCCTTCACAACTTCACAATTCCTCTAGTAGGTGTGTAGACTAGGGTATTGGAATTTTTCTTTCAGTCATCACTTGCAACTCACAAACCACTCATCTACAATTTTCCTCCTAAGAAACACTTACCAACTCCACAAATCTCAAAACACTCACTTTATGCGCTTTCAAAGAGGGTTTATTGAAAAACTATGTTCCAGGCCTCTAACCTCTTGGTTAATTCTTCAAACACACTCTAATATGTTTGCACATGCTCAAAAGACCCTCACAAACTGCTGCCCTAATGGATTTCATCCATTTTCACCTTAAAACCACTAAATTTCACTCAAAATTCACTCTTTTCACATCTAAGGCATCATGCCCAAGGCCTCAAACGACCCTTCAAACCTCCTGACCGTTGGCATTCTTCATTTTGCACTTTTTTGCAATTTTTACAGTAACAACATTTTACAAATTTTGCCAACTTTTGTAACTTAAACTCTCAACCACCTAGTAACCACAAAAAAGACTCATTACATAACCAAAATGGTCTATATGACCTTATTTGATGACAAAATATAAGACTCCATTGAAATAAGCCCCTTAATTTTTTCTCTTGATTTTCAATATCAATTACAATGCACATGCACCCATTAAGGTTAGCTCCAAACCAAAACGATGCGGAAAAAAACTCTAACCAAGAATGCGCCCTAAAACCACTTAAGGAAGAGGGGCGGGCATATGGTAAGAGGATCCCTAGGATCTAATAACTCAACAACTATAGGATGATTACAACTGGAAGTACAAAATAAACTCAACGCCAAGAATGTGCACACAAGATCCCTTTGAAGGCGAGGTGCTAACATATGGCGGAGTAAGTATTACCAAACTGAAAGAACTTAGGCGGATAACCAGCCATGAGAATTTCCACACTACCACTTGAACAGTGGGGGGAAAACATTACAATGCAAAACTAATTCATCCGCTGCGGCGGGCATCCACTCTTGAGTGGGAATTCTCCACTTTTCAGTGGGTACAATGAGAGTTACAAAATTTATTCTCCACACTGGCGGTAAACCATCAAGGGGTTAAAGTATTTGCAAGTATATCACAATATGAACAAGTTGACACCAAGAATTTACGTGGAAATCCTTGCGGAATAAAACCACGGTACAAATAATGTACTTTATGAATTATATAAGTTTTACAAAGAATGTAGGCACCAACCTACTTGAATCACCAATTTTTAGTTTAGTAGGCACCAACCTACAAGGAGCATCATGTAATGTCCCCGTTTTTAGCACTTCACTTTTCAGTGATTGATAGCCTATTCCCAGTGTGCTGTCAGCTAGTCAGTGGCAGAATTAGGGTTTCCGGCTGCTTGATGGGTTCTCTTGAAGATTCAGGATTTTGCTTGTTGGAGTTTGGGTGTTTGGATTCTGGATTCCTTCTGGGTTTTCAGAGAGCTTCGCAGAGGTATGACTTGCAACTGCGTCGGGCAACCTTTCCGAACTTACTATTTTTAGTAAGTTATGATGGCTACATCTCGGAGTTTGGGATTTTGGATTTTGGATTCTTTCTGGGTTTTCTGAGAGCTTCGCGGTGGTATGGTCAGTTTGGCATTTCGGGCAACTTCATGAATTTACTATTTTTAGTAAATTCTATTTTTAGCAGTGGTCCAATCAGCACCAGCTTCGTCAACTTTCCTCTTCTGGCAATTCATTGGGTAATTCTGATTTTTGGCTTAAGGGGTTCATTTTGGAGAAATAAGTATTTTAAAGACAATAATGTTTTATTTTATAAAATAACCCCTTGTCCTAGTAATATGACTTTAAGTTGTTTTAAAGAAGGGGACCTTGAGGGGTATTTTCTCATGAAGAAATATTTTTATTTCTCTAAAGTCAAATTGCTCTTGAGGAAATTGGACGCCAACTTAAGGAGAGAAATATTTTATTTAAATGTTTTATTTTGCCTTAAAAAAGGGACGCCACTTTGGAGGGATAAGGAGTCAACTTCAAATTTGAAATGCTTTGACCTTGGTTTGGGCGCCCTTCTAGATGCTTTTGGAAGATTCTTCTCAAGTCTTTAAAAGGAGGCTTCTATTCTTCATTTGGCATCTTATTTTCTATCATACTGTTATGCTGCTGAAATACTTTCAGACTTACTTCGAGGGATGCATACCTCCTAGCCATTTCTCTTGGTTTCGTGCTTGAAAGATAGCACCTAGCTAAGGCTTCAGAGACTACTTCTCATCCAGATTTGCAGACAGAGCATCAAGGTTGAAGATTTCAGAGATTGGACAGTTTTACAGTTGCTGATTTTTGCATGGCTGAAAGTAGTTTTAGCTTATAAGTCATTGTACGATTTTTGTTTGGTTCTGGGTACTTTACCTATGTCATTCTCACCCTAGGGCGCCCCTCTTTGGTGAGTTTCAGATTTTATTAGCAAGTCTTAGATTTTATCTTGTCAAAATCGCCCTTTTGAGTGTTTTTTCATTGCTGGGTTGTCTTGGAATTCGTGCAAAAATAAATAACAATAGTTTGGGGTAGTTTCACAACTCTATCTTGGTCGCCATCATCTTAGGGTCTTTATGCATCAAGTTTGAAGTGATTTGGTTGGGTTTTGAGTGAGTTATGAGCTTTTTAGTGGGTTACTATGTTGCTGGTTATGCATTTTCAGTCTATGTTCAGTCATATCAGATTGTTAGAGTTTGCTTTAGGAGTTGGGTTTGAGTCCTGGAGTCATATTGAGCATTGGAGATACATTAAACTTCATCGTAGCATTGATATATCACTAATTCAGTGTTCTTGGCAGGCAACTTTTCTTATTGTAAGGCTGTTACAGTAGTACTGTTCAGCCCTTTCTATTTCTTGCTAAGTTACATTGTATTCCCACGGCTGTGGAAGAGACTGGCCCTTGTTCAGTCTATTTGTATTGCATTTAGTATCTCCGCCATATGATAGCGCCTTGCCCACCTCGGGTTCGGAGTGCACATGCTTGGCGTTGAGTTCATTTTATGTATTGCATCATTTACAATAGATACTCCACCATATGGTAGCTCCATTCCCACCTTGGGTTGGAAAGCACATTCTTGGTGTAGAGTTTACTTTCAGCATTGTAATTTCTTTTAGTTGTACTGACGACCCTCTTGCCATATGACATCATCTCTCTCTTGTTGAGATTGAGTGCGCATTCTTGGCAAAGAGTTATATTGTAACTGCTGGTTTGATTTATCTAACCCTAACGGGTGTGTTGTATTGCTGATTGTAATTTGAAAATTAAAAAAAAATTGGTCCAGTTCATTACACATCAACCCCTAAACCTGATTTAGTAGGCACCAACCTACAAGGAGCACCAACCCCTAATGTTCGTAGGCACCAACCTATTGGAGGCTCCAACCCCCACTTGCCAAGCACCAACTTAGCAAAGATAATAATATCAAGAATAGTGTTCCACCTTCAATGTTGCTTTCTCAACCGATGATGGACAATTCTGCTCAAATATCTCTTTTCGTAAAGCTCTCTCTAAGATCTGATATAAACACTTCATGCATCTGATCCAACACACTATATAAATCTGTTCCAATACTCTTCACATATCTGATCTAACACAGTCTTTTGACTGTTCAAAATCTGATTCAAAACCTACTACAAATCTCCACTAATTCCTTCAAATCTGATCTTCAAATGATACATGCTTTGCTGTAGCTCTCTTCTTCAAACTGTAGTAATCCCCTTCTCAAATCTGCTTAAATACCTTCCATAAATCTCTTCACATATGCTTCATAAATCTCCTCAAATCTGCTTTAGATCTGCTGGTGTTTATATGATTTTCTTTTTAGCTTCACACCTCACACTCAAATGATATTCATTTATTCACATACTTACACTGCTGTTCTTATTTTACACAGCCATTAACACTTGCTTGTGTTTTAGATGATTTAACTTTTATTTCCCACAACACTCACTCACCTGCTTGAGTTTGAATGATATAACATATATTCCATACTCTTACACTCTACAACCATCTCATATTCACACTCTCTATTTATGCCTTCCAAGAGATGTATTATTCTTTGAAAGATATACCTTTTCACACATGAGGTACCTTCTCCAAGAGAGACAACTTGTCAAAACAATAATTATATTTATTGTTTAAATGAATGTTCCTTTTAATATTTAAATTGCATCTCTTCATGAATTTGCACCCTTTTGTTTTGTAAACACTGATTGCTGCCCTTTAGAACATAGTCCTCCTTCAAGAATAGTCACGTCTCCTCCATAGAAATTCTCTGCCTTTGTTTATTATTAACAGGGTTTCAATTGATAAGATCGGACCTCTTCCTCAAACAAGAATAAGACAAAATAGCACCTTTTTGATGACTTGTAAATAAGACAAATTTTGTCTTATATAGAGGAATCACACCACTTTAATTGGAGTCCATTAAACTATATTGATTGCTGCATTGTTACACTTTTAAATAGGACGATTAATATATGGTTTCCTTCATTGAATTAATCGCTGCCTTTAATATGTTACTTTTTTGTCTTTTTCTAGTTTGTCTTATATGCCTCTTTTGTCTTATGTGCTGCACTTGGAGATTTAATCGCTGCTTCATATTCTCTTAGAATGATTGCTGTCACTATAAACTTTATCACTGTCCCTTGAGAAATAAATCTGATTTAGTTTGACTTAATCGAATCTCATGGCTTTTGTTTTGCTTTTTAATATTTCTGCACCATGTTTAATTACTAAACCTGTTCTATTACTTTGGAGATTAGACGTGTTGATGTGTTTTTTGTGACCGCACCAACACAGAATAAAGTTACCAACGGCTACTCTATCCTCTCTTGAACAAAGTCTCCTGCATGCTAAGACTGCGAGAAAGATCATGCATTTAACTCCAAGGTTCCTTCATGCAGTGGATAGTCTCAGTTGGTTCGTTGTGATTTGTTGGTATCACGAGGGGACTTACACAATTGTTCAGCTGAGGACCAGAGAGAAGGGGTTTTCGAGATTCAAAGGATTTATCAATGAAGCTCAGATTTCCTAATACTAACCAGAAAATATTGAATGTAAATGGTTGTAGGGATAAGAAGTGCTATGTTCTACTCTATGTGCGGGACGTGGGATCAATTCTTACAAACTTCAACCAAGCTCTGCTTTGCCTCGCCTCAGACAGTTTCCACAGAACCGGTGCAATCTTCAAGGGGAGTAACTAAAAGTATTCAGATCACAATTCAATATGAGGACACCATCACAACGACGCATGTTGACACATAAACCATAATCGAAGTTAAGTCCGAAATGTTCTAGTTGACTACGCAAGGCAAACCCACCGTTAGTGAGCCCGCTAGTGGTATGGATTTAACGAAGCTTGCTTAAATTGAACACCACATTCCACAACTATCTTCCATTTGGATGAAATGAAATCTACTTTACTTTAAGCTACTTTAAGATACTAAGTGATTCGGAAGGACGAAGAAGCCTTGCAACAAAAGATGAAATCACCATCAATGAAAACCCTTTTTATTATGAGAGTGTTCACAACAACTTCTTACAAAGCATTCGATGAGAAAGCTTTCCTTCCTCTTCAACCTATGCTATGCTATCAAACTATGCTAACTCTAAGCTATCTCTCTATTCTAATCTAATAATTTACAAATGAGGGGGGATGCCCCTTTTTATAGATGGCCAAATCCAGTGGACGGCTCAGATCAATTTACAATGGAGGGCTTAGATTGAGCCACACATGCCCTGATCAAGATTCTACCCTAATAACCGCCAGAAAGTGGAGGGGTGCAATAAATGCCAAATTCCTCCCTTTGACCACTATGGGGAATTAATGCCCACCATCTTCTAGAAGATTCTCGTCCAGAAACACGCTCCCACTGTTCTTCTCTTTGATTGCAAATTTGATGAATCTGATCAACACTGCTTCAACTTCTAGGATTGAGATGGCAAGTACGTTCAACTGTTTGACGATGATCTTCCTCCTTGTTGTCATTGCACCTTTGGTTATGCGGAGTATGCTGGAGAACATCTTGCTGGGTCACTGCTGGAGAAGGACTTCACACCTGGGAAGAGTTCCTCTATTCTGTTCTTCAATCCATCCCGTTGTCATTCTTTAACATTGAAGCCTTTTGTTCATTCCTCATCCTTAGCCTTGAGGGCGTTTTAGTGCTTGAGGATGATCCTTAATGCTTGGGCCTTCATCTTTTTCTCTACTCTGATCTTTGTCTTGGACTCACCCATTTCTTCCTTGCTACCGACCTCTCTGAGTTGGGTGCATATGAGACCTTCGTGGAGAAATTCCAACATGTAACTCCTCTGTCCTTGTTCCATCACCTCAAGTCATTAGACTTTGGTCCCAACATTCATCTTGCCAAACAAACAAAAAAGAAGAGCATCAAAACACTTTATAATATAGAATATCTTCACTTACCTGATCTCCGTGTTCTGACTTCCAAGGTTTGATTGATCTCTAGATAGGGTTCATCGTTTTCCTCTAGCAAATTTTGCTTTCTTCATGACTTTTCATCATGGGCGCATTTAGCATCCGTGAACTAGGGCGTAAATCACCTTGATGTTCTCATCTTCTTGCCTTAGCCATTTTATTCATCTATCCTATCCATCTTCTTTTTGGAGCTTGACACTTCATCTTGAAGGCACATATGAAGGCTCCTTTAGCTTTTGTTTCCTCCCTTAGAAAATTACACACCTTGATGTCTCTGCCTTAGAAGAATTTTATTTCCTTTGGAAAATTTCATCAATTGTAAGTCCTAACGTTCACTTTAAAATCTCAAAGCAAAATCTATTTCGCTCTTGTAAGAATATTCAATACCCCCTAAAAATCTCCCCCTTAGAAAACACTTTACAACCTTATTACATTTCAAGGGTACACTTGAAGGGGTTAATTTAATTTACCCTTGAAAAATATTCCACACTAAGGTTTGCATACTTCATATTTTCTCTCTTCATGGGTGCGCTAGAGGGGCATTGTTTTTATTTTAACGCCTTAGAAATTTCTTTACTTGACTTCTTCTGACTTGGGCACTTTTGAAACACTTAGAAAACTTTCTTGTCTTCATATAACCTTGGGCGCATTTAGGACCTCCTGCTTCCACTTCTCCAACACTTAGACATTTTCTAAGTCATCTCCTTGCTTGGCGCATTTACTTGATCAAGCTTCCACCTTGGACGCCTTAGCCAAAATTTTCTTACTTCTCCATGGTGGGCGCATTTTAAGGGTCTTACTTCCATTTTGTGACCTAGGAATAATTCTCCAACCTTTGCCATACTACCTAGGGCGCATTTAGGTAGGTCTCCTACCATTTGCAAACACTTAGAAGAATTTTGAGGCAACATCTCATCAAGGGCGCATTTGGGGGATGCTACTTCCAAATTTCATGCCTTAGAAACTTTTTGAGCCATCTTACCTCCTTGGGTGCGTTTGCTAGGTGGTGATGCCATTTTTGAACACTTAAACGTTTTCCTTGCCTCCTTCTATGCTAGGGCGCATTTCATGGGTGGTGGAGGAAGTTGTCAACATTTAGAAATTTTTTCCAAGCCCTCCTTGCTGCTACGGCGCATTTAGGGGGTCCTCAAGGAATTCTCAAACACTTAGAATATTTTCTTGTTTTTTCCTTGACTTGGGTGCATTTTAGACCTCAAGCTTCCATTTCATCATGCCTTAGCAAAATTTCCTTAGCCTCCTTGGAGATGGGTGCATTTTAGGGGGGCTACGGGAAGTTTCCCATGCCTTAGGTGTTTTTCTCTATGGCCTTGCAAGTTGGGCGTATCTAGAGGGTGGAGGAGGAACTTTTTTATACTTAGCAACTTTTTACCTTTTCCCTCTTCACCTTGGGCGCATTTGAGGTGTGTAGGAGGAACTTGAGACTTAGAACATTTTCCAAGCTTTATTCTCAACAAGGGCGCATTCAAGGGGGTCTGCAAGAACTTTTCTTCACTTAGTAAATTTCTCTAGCCTCCTCCATGTTGGGCGCATTTAGCTAGGTGTACAGGAATTTTCAATAACTTAGAAACTTTTACTCCACCTACCTTCTTCTTTGGGCGCATTTTAGGGGTGTAGGTGGAATTTTTCATGCCTTAGCTAGTTTCCAAGCTAGCCCCTCAACTTGGGCGCATCTAGGGTGGTCTACAGGAATTTTCCAAGACTTAGAATATTTTCCACTTCCTCCATGTTGGCAGGGCGCATTTGAGGGGTCCTACTAGAATTCAAATGCCTTAAACATTTCTTCCTCTAGCCTGCTTCAAGTTGGGCGCCTTTAGGGGGGGTCTACTTCCATTTTCAAACTTAGGAAAAAATTTTCATGCCCCCTGCCTAGCTTTCTATTTTTAGAAAGTTCTGGTACTCCTACGATCTCCATGAATTCTCAACATTTTCAAGACCTGATTTTGGTTGACCCTAACCCTTGCGAGGTAACTATCGTGTTCACACCTGTCATTTGTGCTGGCCTGCTATTTATAGCCTGTTTTTGGAGGTGACTTATTATTTATAGCAACTGCTTGATTTCAAAACTTCTGCAACTCTGTTTGACGTGAAATTTGCTCCATGGGGTCCTTGTGGGTTGACTGACCTGTTCACACTGGTGCCTTGCGTTGACCTGCTATTTATAGCCTGTTTCTGGAGTGACTTACTATAAATAGTAAGTGCTCAGATTGCCTTCAAATTTTACTAGTGGATTCCTTAAAAGACACTGATTGCAATGGGATACATTAGTTTTCGGAGATTCTGGAGTTTGACCCCTCATTTTGGGTCCCGAAGCTGGAAACCCTAATCTGACTTGCATGTTGCTCAAATGATCTCCGTTTGACCCCGTTTTTGTCGTATGTCTCTCTGTCCATGGTACTGAAGTGTTGGGTGATTGCTGGAGTGATCCTGCCCAAAATATTAAGTGTTTGAAAAAGTGACCAACCGCTTTCCGGGTGAGTTTGCATGTTACAGTGCTCGAGAGATCTCACAAAACCCAAAAAAACCTAGTAAACTGGACTGCATGCGGGCACTGGCTAAAAATAGTAAGTTCTTGAAAAGTGATCATCTTGTCTCGCATGTTACATCGTTGCGTAGTGTTGATGTGTTTTTCGTGACCGCACCAACGCAGAATAAAGTCTCCCAACGGACGCTCTATTCTCTCTTGATCAAAGTATTCCGCACGCTAAGATTGCCAGAAAGTTCGTGCGTTCAACTCCAAGGTTCCTTAAGTGCGAATAGGCTCAGTTTGGCTCGATGTGATTTGCTGGTATTTCAAGGGGACTTACAGAATTGTTCGGCAGCGGAGAAAGGAATTCAAATGCACGAAAGATTTGTCTATGAAGTTCTTGTTTCCTAAACTAACCAGAAAGTACTGAATGAAATGGGGTAAGGTTAGAGAGTCTAAATCTATTCTAAGGCGTGGGATATGGAGCTCAACTTCAGCAAACTTCTAACCGGACTTCGCTTTGCCTCGCATCGGACAGCTTCCACGGAGTCGGTGCAATCTTCAAGGGAGATGACTAAAGATGTTCAAACCACCATTTGACATGAAGATACCATCACAACGACGCATACCCTCATTCAAACTATGATTGAAGTTAAGTGCATGATATTCCAGTTGACCACACAAGGCGCATTCACCATCAGCAAATACACTAGTGGTATGGATAGACGAAGTTGCTTAGATCAAACACCACATTCCACAATTACTACTTCTACTTGCATGGAATGAAAATTATTCTACTTTAAGTCACTACTTGAATCAGAAGGACGAAGAAACCTTGCTAGCTACTCACAACAAAGACGAAGTTCACCATCAATGAAAAACTCTTTTATTGAGAGAGTGTTCACAACAATTTCTTACAAAGTTTCCAAGGGGAAAACTTTCCCTCTTCTTCAAACTACACTATCAAGCTATACTAAGCTACTTCTAAGTTATCACCTAGTTGTCTCTCTACTCCGACTTCTACTCTAATCCTACTGTCTACTATCTACTGGATTACAAATGAGGGGGACTTCCCCTTTATATAGCTAGCCAAGTCCCAAAAGACGGCTAGGGTTACAATCAATAGAGTGGCCAGAATCGTGCCACCTCAGCCCTAAACAAGATTTGCCCTAAAAACCGCCACAAAGGAGAGTGGGGTAATAAATGAGCCATAATGTCCACCATCATCCTTCTAGAAGATTCCAAACTTGAAACGCGTTCACACTGCCCTCGATCTTCTTCTTGACTTTGTTCTTTGACTTCGCTGGAGCTTTCCTTCTTTTTCCATCTTGAGTTTTGAAAATGTTTCTTCAACACTTAGCCATTTTCCTGCAACCTTACTCCTTCGAGGTTGAGATGTCATCTTGAATCACTTGCTTCATCACTCTAAATCATCATCGCTTGATCTCGACGTTCCTCCTGCAAAACAAGCAAGGAGAAGAGTATTAGAACACATCATAATATAAATTCAACTTACTTACCGTTCATCGCCTTCAGTAGCCAACTTTTGCTTCCTTCAGGATTCTCCATGCCTTAGCCAAATTTTCAACCCATCTTCTTCAAGGGCGTATCATCTTTGAGAAATTCATTTCACCTGCTGGAGCTCGGACAACTTTGATTTTATTCGTCTCTGGCTCAAGAAGACCATCTTCACGAAGAATTTGAGAAGATTCACCTAGGCAGTTCCTTTCAAATTCATCGTCTGGAGAATTTCACCCTGAAAACACATTTTCTTCACATTTTGCCTTAGAAAATTTTCAAATTTCCCCTTAGGAAATTCATCAACCTGGTGCCCATTTAAAATCTTCATCATAGAATCCTCGACAAGTTGTGGAAGACCTTAAAATCCCTTCCTCATCGATAATCTTCGATACCCAGAAGAAAATTTCCTTCCGAACGCGTCGAACTCATGGGTGCCCAACGAACGGGTTCATTTAATTTTCTTGAATTTTGAACCTTAGAAAATTATTTCCCTGTGAAATTTAAATCCGTTCTTCATCAGTGATCGTCCTGTTGCTCTAACTTGAGAAATTTTGGATTTATCCTGCATTGCCATCACCTTCTGACTTTGCCTCTGAAAACTTGCTCGTGATTCAGGAAAATTCAACAACTTGGAGTCTAGGCGTATTTTCTAGAGGAAGAGAATACTTCATGCCTTAGAAAATTTTTGATCACCTTGAAAATTTTGTCTTAGGAAAATTTACTCAACTCTGTCCACCTTGCCTGCGAAGGGAAATTTTAGTTCATCAACTTACTTAGAAATTTTTTTTTTTTGAAGGCGCATCACACTCAAGCATGTCCTTGTTCATACTTCCATCACCTTGTATTTTACTTCACACTCCTATGAAGGATGGGCGCATTTGCCTTGTCATAGAGAACATTCGTAACGCCTTAGTATATTTTAATCTCCCCTTGGGCGCATTTTATGCCTGAAGAGGACGTTTTTTAAAAGTCTAACGCCTCAGCATACTTATCAACCCTCAATACTTTTACCTTTATATGGCGCCTATAACACACTTGAGAGAAAATCACGCCACACACATTAGAATTGAAGAGGAAAAAAAATCACGCCTTGAAATATTTCTAACACCTTATAACTCCCCTCACTCTTGGCGCATATAGCATTTGATGGAGAAAAAAAAAAAAACTATGCCTAGGGAAGCATCTTCAACACTCTCCACCCTTGGCGCGCCTAGCATTTACCCTGTGTTCACCACGCCTTGGAGCATCTTTCACCTTATTTACCACTTTTATTTACCACTTACAACCTCAACTTGGGCGCATTTCAGCCTGGCAAGAGGATGACTCTTCGCCTTCCCATCTTTTGTCTTGACATGCACTTGTTTGGGCGCATTTTAGCCCTTGAGGAGGATAAAAACTTTGACCTCGTTGACCCTCTCCTTGCTTTGGGCGCATTTCCATGCATGTGAAGGACGAAATTGTTTGACTTGTTGACTCTTCTTTCAAATTGGGCGCATTCTGGCAGTGGAGGAGGATATTTTCTCATACTTAGAAATTTTTGTATGCCACTACCTTGCATGTGGGCGCATTTTGACATGAGAGCAGGACGAGCTTGTGCCTTAGAATTTTTTTAAACTCTCTCCATTCTCCTTTGGGCGCATTCCAAGGCATGAGCAGGATAGAAAACTTTGACTTCTCTTTGACTTTTTTCATCTTGGGCGCATTTTGCCCCCTGAACAGGACGAACTTCATACTTAGCATTTTTTCTGAGCCTCCTCATCAACTGGGCGCATTTTGCTAGGCCTGCTGGATGAAGTTCCAGACTTAGACAAATTTTCATCATCTTTCACCAGTATCTCATACCCTGCTATTTATAGTAAGTCTTCTGAATTTTGTAGCTCTGAAGCTCGGAACGGCTTGAAATTTTAAACGTAGCATCTTCATAACCTTATCAACCTGTCGGCACTGCCATTTTTAGTCACCCTGCTATTTTTAGCATGTTTTTGAAGGTGGTTTACTATAAATAGTAAGCTCATGTTTTTGATAGCTCCCATGCTCCGATCGAGTTGAAATTTGAATGAGGCGATCCTCACCACGTGACCATCATTTACACCGATTCATGTGCCGATTTACTATTTTTAGCCGCTTCAATCTGACTTACTATAAATAGTAAGTGCTCCGCTTTGACTTGAAATTTCAAAGATAGCCTGAAGAACGCTGATCGCGGTGGTTTATCGGATTTCGAAAATTTTGACTTTTCTTAGCTTTAGGCTCGAAGCTGGAAACCCTAATTTGCATTGCATCGTATCAAAAGATCTTTGTTTCTCTTCGTTTTTGGCATTGCATCAACTCGTGATCTGACGCAGCGGCTGTCGGACACACCGCTAAAAATAGCAAGTTCCTTCGAGTGGGAATTTCCGTTGCATGTCACACCATCGCGCTCTCAAAACCCACCAGAATCACCGACATGCAAAAGAAACCCGACATGCAAACCCTAAAAATAGCCTCGGAAGACTGAATTCTGAAAGTGATCGTCTCGTTTTGCATGTTACATCATCGCGAAGGTCTCGAAAAACCCAGAAGGAATATGCAGACATGCAAAGAAAAACTCTGCATCTGCTCCCTGAAATTCGTGCCGGAAGCAGGACTGCTAAAAATAGTAAGTTGTCGGTTTTCGCTCAAATTTTGCATGCAAGTAGCCTGATATGCTCTGAATGCGGTGTGACTGTTGAAAATTCAAAAATGCTGACAAATTGCCTGAATTTTACACTTACTAAAAATAGTAAGTACCTCAGAATTCGATGAAAATCTGCTGAGAGCCTGCTGGAAGCACACTGACAACAACGTTAAGCTCAATTTTCAATTTATTGACTTCGTTTGACCTCAAGTTGGCTGGAGAATTCAAAACCCTAATTTTCAGACTTGGCCAAAATTCAAGTTTAAACTCTATGACGGGCACAATCCCGGAAAGGCAGACAGTAGAAAAGAGAGACAAGGACAAAACAAACGAAAAGCGAAGCCAAAATTAGGGGGTCCCCATTTGCAATGGGGCGATGTGTGAAAAACGTCACAACACGTAGCTCTCGAAAAACCCATAAAGAATATGCGGACATGCATTGGAAAACTTCGCATGCAAACCCTAAAAATAGCCTCCAAAACCAGAATTGCTGAAAGTCAATATCTCGGCTTGCATGTTCATTGCGAATGTCCCGAAAAACCCAGAAATAGTATGCAAACATGCATTGGAAAATTATACATGCAAACCCTAGAAATGGCTCCTGAAGCCCGGATTGCTAAAAATAGCAAGTTGTCTGTTTGCGCTCAAAATTTGCAGGTAGATAGCTCAGGGTGTTCAGAATGCAGTGTATCAGTCAAAATTTCAACTTGTGCTAAGAAAATGTCCAAATTAAGTACTTACTAAATATAGTAAGTGTAATGTCCCCTTCCTAGGTAGTTCAGATGATTCAGGGGTTAGCCTATGATTCAGACCCTCGTAGGCTGACAGGTGTGTTTAGAGGGTTGCTTTTGGCAGTTATCCTGCATTTTGGGACACTACTCCATCAGTTGATTCAGGTTTGGGCCTTGGCAGAGACTCATAGAGTCAGATTCAGGCACTTACTATTTATAGTAAGTCAGGCAGACAGGGGTTACTATTTCGGGCAGGGCACCTGGTTCAGTTGATCATCTTAGTTTCGACCCAGTTTGACAATTTGGTGAGCAGACAGTGAATATTTGAGCATTTAATGATATTTGGAGAAATATTAAAGTGTGACTTTATATTATAAAGTCAATTAATTAAATATTAAAGGTATCAATGGAATAATATAAAGTATTTAATACTTTATATTAAAGGGGGTGATTATTATTAATGATTTGTGTATTCATCAATCATTTTAAAAAGGGACGCCATATTATGATAATTTCTCCTAAGTTTTCCAAGGGCGAATTTAATGATTTATTAAATGCTTCTTGAGTTGCTTTTTTGGGTTGAACTTTTGAAGAGAGTTTATATGTCACATCAAGACAAATCGAACTTCATTGTGAATTATTCTAATTTGTCTTTTATTCTCTCTAAGAACATTGGAGTTTGTGAAACAAGGGTTTTTGCAAATTCGCTTCATCATTGGATTTTGGAGAATGTTCCCTCTTCAGAATCAGACATACTGAGACTGTGAAATATCAGTTGAAGCTTGTCCATCAGGGTGACTTTATTCAGAAGTCATATTTGTGCTTACAGAGGAAGAATCAATAAGGGTTTGAAGAAAAAGTATTGAATCAAAAGGGAGGTCGATTTCCAATCTTATCCATTAAATCTCAGACTTTTGCTTCAGCCGTACCATTCTTAATTATTGCTGTCAGGCCATACTGTACCCAGCAGCAAGGATGTCTTTTTGAATAAAAAATCCAACGCCTTCTCTTTTAGCTTCTAATCTGTTCCAGAGGTGGCGCCTAGGCTATGGGAGTCTGAAACAAGCAATTTCTTGAGGGAGAAATAAGTTTAACAAGTGGGCCGTACAATTCATTGGCTTCTCCAGGCGGCTTGCAGTTAAAAATCAGGTTCTTTCATATTGTAATGTTTTCCTTTTTGATTGCATGTTATCATTCCAGTGTTGCAAACATTTTGAAAGCCAATAAAAATCATTGCAATTAGTTTAAAAGTCAATTTGCTCAAGAATTTGTATTCTTTATTTTTCTATACATTTTAGAATGATTTTTTGCAAAATTGCACCATTTCCTCTTATTACAAAAAAACCACAAAAAAATCAAAACCAACAAAAACAAACAAAAAGTTGCATTCGCCATCAACAGTCAGGGTTGAGAGACACCAGGTCTCTTACAGTAAGCTGTCGGAATTCAGTGAAAATTTCAGTGGGAAACTGCTTGAAGCCTCCTGTCAGCAATGTTAAGCTCAGATTTCAATAGCCAACCCAATTTAACTTCAAACTGACGTGAAAAGAGTGCAAACCCTAATTCTACAAACTTGGCCAAAATTTCAAATTAAGTGAGCACACCCCCGAAACGACAAGCAGAAAAGAGAGACAGCGGGAAAACCAAAGCCAAAAGACAGGAACAGAGCAAAAATTAGGGGGTCCCCATTTGGAATGGGGCGATGTGTGAAAAGGTCACAACAAGACGAATCTTCAATCTGAACATTAATAAATCTAAATGTTCTGAACATTAATAAATCTGAATGTATTCTGAACCAGCAACCTTAAACTTTATGATGAAGCCAATCTAATTTGACTATCGATGATCTGAATGTGTTTAGAACTAGCAACTTTGAACTTTATGGTGATCTGTTTAAGTCTTTACATAATGAAACTTATGATGCTCTAATCTGATTCATATGTTCGAACAGTGATTTTACCTCAGTGACAACACTTGTCTTCATATTTGACATCAATGACAACATCTCCAACAATCCCTTATAGGCAACATTCTTCACGTTGTTGAAAGATACAATCTGGAGGATTTCTTGGTGATTTTATTACAAAGATCACAACTGGGCATATGTGTGGAGTTTCTCTTCGAGTTTGGAGGAGGACATTGCACATCTGATTTATAGCTACAGATTGGAGGGTTGGGAGAGATTGATTGCTGTTTTGACATCCAAAGGCTCGCCGCACCATCTCCAAAGTTGGCCATACCATCTCCATAGCTGCTTGTACCGTCTTGATAGGGGCATGTGACTTTTAGAGCTAGACACCTAGGGTTTTGGGCAAATTATTGTTGTGTTGAGGGCGCCTAGGGTGGGAGGACAGATTTCCATCATTTGTGAGCATTTCTACTCTGTCCTGGAGGTGTGGCATCCATTTTTGGGAGCTTGCAGGAGCTGGTTGCAAGTACAAAAAGTTGTCAAAGTCAATCAAATTTTTTGGGTATGTTTGAAATAGATATGTTATATTATTTGATGAGCTGGGTTGCTCCTACATTTGTGGAAATTTGTATTTTCAATTCAGAAATCAAATCTGGAAATTTCTGCTAAATGTACTTTTGAATATTGCTATATTTCTGAGTTATTTAATTGCTGCAAGTTACTTCAATTCTGCTCTTTATTACACATAGAAACACCTTCTGCATTTCCGTCTTCTTCTCTTAAAACAATAAAAAAAAAATAAACAAGGCAAAACAAGGGTGCATATTACATTTTTTTGATGGTTTTTACTGAATATTTTCAGTTGAATGTATTTTATTTTTTAACCTCTCATTTTTCATTTTTTACCAACATGGCTACTATGATTTAAAGGAATTTACTAACCTTGTCTTTATGTATTGGATGTAATGTCCCCATTTTAGCTATTTTCCCTTCAATGACTGATAGCCTATTTCCAAAAGCCCGTAGGCTCGTCAGAGGTTAAATTAGGGTTTCCTATCTCATTGGGGTTCTAAAGCATTTTTGAAGGTTTGCATGTATGAGTTTCTGATGCATGTCTAGTGGAGTTTTCTGGGTTTTCAGAGAGCTTCGTAGTGGTATGTTTTGCAAAGGCATTGAACAACTTTTCGGAATTTACTATTTTTAGTAAGTTCTATTTCTGGCAGTGCCATCTTGGGCAATAGCATCAACAGTCAGCTTATTTCCATTTCGGGCAGTGCAATTTGGAGCATATTTGGCTTTCAGCATTTTGAGGCTCATTTTGGGTAAAATGATTTATTCTAAGTCATTAATGTTTTAATTTTTTATTGGCCCCCTTGGCCTACTATTAATGGCTTTAAGTTGTTTTAAAAGGTGGTCTTTGAGGGTGGACGTCTCATGTGAGATAATTCAATATTTAATAATGTTTATTAAGTATTTATGAGCCTTGGACGCCTAGAAGAGGGAGAATTAATTATATTTTTAAAAGAAAACATTTCAACATATTTGGGCGTCCCTTTTGGAGGGAAAAAATATAAGTTGAAAAGCCAACAGTCACCTCAAAAGTTATAAAAGCAAGCCTTGCTCTAGCTTTTGATCATCTTTGGACAAATTGTATTGAAATGCTGTTGGATTGAATTCAGAACCCGGCTAAGGGGAAGCTTAGCAATTTCATTCCATTCTTCGGGCTTGAAACTATGGTTCCCTAGATGGATGATTGAGAGTGTGCTTCATCCAAAAATACATATTGAGTTTCAAAGTTGAAGATTTTGTAGTTTTGATAATAATTTCCAGAATTGTGTTTGCTGGTCATATCATGGCTGAAGGATGTTTTCATTTACAACTCTTAGTACGATTTTAATGTGCTTTTGGGTAGTGAAGAAATTGACTCCTAGTATAAGGGTGATCCTTCTTGCAAATTATTGGATTTTATTTTGCAGATTTGGAATTTCTAGAGGAAGCCGTACTTCTCCTTGGCCGTATCATTCTCTTGATGTTTGCCTTGGGATTCGAACTTGGCCAAAGGTGGTTTATTTGCATTGCTACATCATTATATGTTGTACGTCTTGCCCTTTGGGAGCTGTGATCGAAGTTTTGAAGAGCTTGTTGAAGATTTGGTTAGTGAAATAAGCATTTGAATGATTGTTTGCTTGCTGGTCTGTGTTTTGGTTCATTGGAAATTCTAGAACAGACTTTGCTCTTCCAAGTTATGCTTAATTGTTGGGTGTTTAAGCTTCTAGTTCATGTGTATGCAATTTGAAGGAGATAGAAGCATTTTGGAAGAAGTTTTGAATAACTTAGTGGAAAGTTTAGTTGCTGGTCTGGTTATTTCAGTTTGCTGGTTTGGAAATCAGACTTGACTGTTTCTCTTATCATGTTTAATTTCTTGGTCTTCAACTCACATTTGCAATCAGAAATATAGTATAAACTTTGTATAAGTTTGGAGCAGATTTCTATTCAAAAAATTCATTGTAAGAGGCTCATTGTAAGTTGGTTACAGTAGTACTGCATCAACCCTTCTATCCTTGGCTTATTTTCAATTGTAACACTTTGTAAATTGCATATAATTTGCATTGTAAGGCTGTGAATTAGTAGTACTAATCCAGTCAATAATATTGCTGCATTTACTCAGTGATTTTTATGCAAAACACTATAACCCTTGGATGGTTTACCACCAGTGTGGAGAATAAACAAATTGTATCTCTCTCACCCACTGAAAAGTGGTGAATCCCCACTCCCAAGTGGATGCTCGCCGCAGCGGATGAATTAGTTTGTTTTGTAATTTCTTCCCCCCACTGTATTAGTGGAAATGTGAAAAACTTTCATGGCTGGTTCACTGCCTAGCTCCATTCAATTGTAATTTCATTTCAGTTATTGCTTAGTTTTCTCCGCCATATGACAACACCTCTCCTTCCTTGGGATTGAGTGTGCATTCTTGGCGTTGAGATCTTTTAAATTTTGATTTCAATTTTGGAGCTAACGCTAATTCATTTGGCGTAGTGTTGATTGTTTGTGAAATTCTTGGAAAATATTGAAGGGGCTTATTTCAGTGGTATCAGAGTAGAAGATCCTGCCATCCTGTTGATCAGTGCATCATGTTTAGGCAGATGAGTGACAGTGATCTCCGATACTACACCGAAAGTCAGAACAGATTCTAGTTCAGCTCCTTGTGGTATCCAAAAGTTGGCAGTTTGGCATGGCGAATAAAGAAGAGATGAAGTTGGTAGAGACTCTCTACATGGCTGGGAAAAGACTTGCCAAAGAATTTTAGTCAAGGGAAAATGAAGAGAACATTCTTCATTTGTTAGAACATTGTTTGAGACAAGTGAAGCAATCACCTTCTGAGGAGATGCAGCTTGCGTTAGCGCCTGTAGTAACCTTTCTGAATCAGCCCTATTGGCTAAGACATCCAGATGAAGAAACCAAGTTGCTGATTTCTTCTTGTTTCATGGAGATAATAAGAATTGTAATTCCCAAGATGCCATATGATGCTGAAACCATGAAGATCATATTAAATATGATAGTGGAAAGTTTTCAAGACCTTGATGAAATTGATAGCAATCAGTACTCCAGAAGAGCTGCTATATTGAAGATCTTTTCAGAACTCAAAACAATTATGTTGTTGGTTGAATTGGGTATGCAAGATCGAATATATTATTTGATCCATTACCTCTTCATTTCAACTTGGAGTGAACAAGAGGAGGATGTAGTTGCAACAATGAGAAACATTTTAGTTTTGATTATCAAAGAGTTGGATGACATTCCAAATTCCGTCCTATGTTTTATGCTAAACATGCATGAGCAAGAAGGGAATAAATCCTCTACTGCTGGTATGTTGATCAGAGATTTGTTCAATCAGTGTGAGGGAAAATTGAAGCCACACTTGAAGAAGACAGAGCAGATAAATGAAATGGACATTAATATAGAAGACGGAAATAAAAAGATGTTTCGTAATGATTCTATGGAGGTTTCTCGAGAAGACCTCCTTGGTATGCTTGTAACCACTAATGAATAGATCAGTGATGTACCTTCACTTGAAGAGCTCATTGAAGACAAAAAGTATAAAGTTTTCAAA
Source organism: Sequoia sempervirens (assembly GCA_007258455.2). NCBI lineage: Eukaryota > Viridiplantae > Streptophyta > Pinopsida > Cupressales > Cupressaceae > Sequoia > Sequoia sempervirens. The sequence goes on along the minus strand of VDFB02390994.1, from coordinate 45,558 downwards.
TCAGCTAGTAATGATGATCCTTTACTTCATTTCAGTGAAGATAACATGAGTAGTCATGGATTTGAATTGTTTGATCATCAAACTAAGCTGTTGGAGAAATATTTTCATGAAGATATCAGTCTTGGTGAGTTGGGAGGTGTCTCATTCAAAGAGTCACCATTCCAAGAGGAGTACGAAGGGCAATTTCCTCTTGATCACAGTAATCAACCCTTCAACATTTGGGATCCGGGTGAGAAGGCACCTAATGTTGTTAAGGAACTTGTATGGGATAAATTTCCCTTTGATCCCAATAAAGAACAAAATTCAGATTTCACTGCAAGTTATGAGATGGCCTTTGGAGAAGTTGTTTTTGACAAAGTAGCTTGCATAAAAAAGTTCCACAATGACCATTTTAATTTGGTTGCAGCCATTAAAGAAAAGTTTGTTGCTGCTAAAACTTTCAAGTCTGCGAACAATAATGACTCATTGATCAAGTTGGGGGCTTCTTTAACAAATAATCAAGGAGATAGTGAAGGGGAAATAGAGCTAGAAGACCACAGGGTCTTTGCTGATGAAGAGTTTAAAAAAGTTCTGAAATTCAAATCAGATTTTCCTCTTTATGTAGTTGATTGTAAATAGAGGTCCGAAGAATTGGTAGGATTTGATTCTCTTTACGACCTTGATCATTTTTAGTTGGTGGGTGGTGAAAGACAAGAGTTTTGGAGCAGCTATGGGGGCAGCAAAGACAAGAAACAAAGTTCTGATTTTGGAATGCAACCTATCAGCTGTTCACCATCCTTGCATTTTTGTGAGTGGAAAGGTCAATTCATGTTTTTTGTTGAGGATGAAGTGCATGCCTTATTCAGATTTGACCGCTCACATAGTTCTATTGAAGAGAGACAAGGAGAAGTTTGGGATGGAGTCACTCTCTTTAATCTGCAATTTATTAAAGACTCCTTAGTGATTATGAAATCAGAGTATCTATGCTGGATTAATGATTGGGGTTACACCTACGAATTCACAAAGAGCATTGGTGCATTTCAAGGATGTGAAAGAAAGGTTGATAAGCTTACTTCTGAGCTAGAATCAACGAAGTGCATGTTAGTGAATGCTCAGTTGGGTGTAATGGAGGTAGGAGACCAGCTAGCTGATTTCAAACATCTCCGAGAATGCGGGGACGAGTTATACTTTGTGAGTGTTAATCCTCTAAGCTTGCTTGTAAGTGGATGCATAAGAGGTTTAGAGAATTCAGTTGCCATATGGGATTTGTTGATTCATGATGACTTTCCCATCTTTGACATCAAGGTGTTGTCAAAACTTGTTTTGGTAAGACATATTGTTTACATGCTTGACAGTTTATCCTTTGGATTGAGTAATGCTCACACTAACATGTCTTGGGAGTTGGATTGGAAGACAATGTTTGGTTCAGGCTCCCTTGTTTTTGAAACTTTCATGGATAGACTTCAGTGGCTCACCAAAGAAGTCAATATTTTCTTGAGTGTGCATTTGGAGTTGTTTGGCACTTGGGAATGTGTTGTGAATTTCTTCAGGGACGTGGTGGATCATTCTTGGTCAGGTATCCTTGTTTGGCATCCTCGATATGAAATGAAAAATATTTTGGGGTATGGTAGGAAGGTTCTTTGGAGGGATAAGGATCAAAATTTCAGAAATAATGGTGTTGTTCCCTTCCTTACCAGCCACTCGATGGATTGGAGAGAAATTTTGAGCAAAGAACGGTTCTTTTCTGTAATGAAATCTTCAGAGAGACTGTTTTCAGCTGTGGATATGAGTAGATGTAATATTTTGGATTCTGATTTTCAGTTTTGCAGCAGCTGTTTATTTTCTTGGATGCTGATTTTCCTAAAATCAAATCTCAAGATGATTATTTCAGACCTGTTTGGTAGCTGGTTATTTCATTTTCAGGTCTTTCCATCTCTTATTTGGACTGAATTTCTGCCTCAAATGAGCAAGGGAATGATTCAGTATGGTCAAAATTTAGGTATGGGTAGTTCAATGATGATAGACAGTGAAATTCTTAGTAACATCTCATACATTATTGTTTGGGGCAGCGAGCTAATTGTTGATTTGATTCATCAATTAGAAACTCATGTTGTGAGATGTGTGAAAATTATTTGGAGTTCTTTCAGTGAACGCAGTTTGCTTCAAAATAAGCATTGTATAGTGATGGTGTGTGGAGTGTTGTTTTATGATTGGCATTGGTTTGGTAACATGTTTGAAAACATTTATGTTGCTGATCAAAATTATGACAGTGAAGTTTGCAGGTTCTATAGACTGATATGGGACCCAAGCACTGACATGTTTGGTGTATTGATGTTTGTGGACCGTGATATGTTGCTCCACCTTGGGTATTCAATTCTTTTAATTAGAGTAGCACAACGGATTAGAGGATCAGTGTTCCTGCGAATGATTTGGAATCCAGGAATCACTTGGGTTTGTAATCCAACAGTTGAAGATGATGAAGCCAATATTGGCCTTTTGGAATTTTCTTCCATGATGTTTCAATTTAGTTTTAATCAGGAGGTCTCTTGTATTGGCATCTAGCAGTGCAGTGCTTACATCAGTTGGTGCTATCCTTCTCCTAGGTTGATTTGGGACCCAGGGATCATATTTAGTTTCAGTTTGGTTCAGCATGGTGTTTTTGGGTTGGCATTAGAATTGCTTGAGGACAAGCAATTTTGGGAGGGGCAGACTGTAATGTCTCCATTTTAGCTATTTGCCCTTCAGTGACTGATAGCCTATTTCCAGAAGCCCGTAGGCTCGTCAAAGGTTAAATTAGGGTTTCCTATTTCATTGGGGTTCTAAAGCATTTTGGAAGGTTTGCATGTATGAGTTTCTGATGCATGTCTGGTGAAGTTTTCTGGGTTTTCAGAGAGCTTCGCAGTGGTATGTTTTGCAAAGGCATTGGGCAACTTTTCGAAATTTACTATTTTTAGTAAGTTCTATTTCTGGCAGTGCCATTTTGGGTAGTAGCATCAGCAGTCAGCTCAGTTTCCATTTCGGGCAGTGCAGTTTGGAGCATATTTGGCTTTCAGCATTTTGAGGCTCATTTTGGGTAGAATGATTTATTCTAAGTCATTAATGTTTTAATTTCTTATTGGCCCCCTTGGCTTAGTATTAACGACTTTAAGTTGTTTTAAAAGGTGGTCTTTGAGGGTGGACGCCTCAAGTGAGATAATTCAATATTTAATAATGTTTATTGAATGTTTATGAGCCTTGGACGCCTAGATTTGAAATAGGGCCTCATTAATAAGCGGGGACATGACAGTTCTCCCTGCTCAGATGTTGCTTTCCCTCAAGCAACTTCAAAGACGAATCCTTGAATGTCTTTGCTTCTGTCCGCGTCTTCTTCGTCACCTTGGTTGAGACTTCCTTAGGACCTGCCTTGGAGAATCCTCGAGGGACGACCTCTTTTCCGTCAGCTTTGAACTTCAACTCTAGAGTTTGATAGTTTGTTGTGTACTCCCCAAGTGAGTGCAGCCATTGCACTCCTAGGATCACATTTGTCTCTTCAATACCAACTATGTAGAAATCATCCCGCATCTTGTGTTCTCCTAGGGTCAGCTCCATTTATCGAATCCAATGATTGCATGGAATAGTGTAACCATTTGCCACTGTCACATTAAATCCTTCAAAATCTTCTGCCCTTAAGCCCATCTTAGCCACTAGCCCTTCATCGATTAAATTATGGGTGGCTCCACTATCTATTAATACTGTTACCCTTCGTCCCTGTAAGTCTCCTCTAATGTGGAGGGAGAAATACCTAGGTGGTCTTGACAATGTTGCAAGAGTGCCTCCTAGTGTCTCAACGTGCACCTCTTCATCAATAAGGTCTTCAAATTCACCTTCCCCTTCTTCAGCCTCATCATTAGAGGTTACCTCAATATAGTGGATTTGTCCTTTTCCCCTACACCTATGACCTCATGCCCAAGGTTCGTTGCAATGGTAGCACAATCCCTTTCTTCATAGCTCGTTCTTAGACACGTCCATCCCGTGAGATTGTGGTGGTGGGTTCATCAGATGAGGAGTAATCTCATGGGGTGGCTTCTTTGGCTGTCCTATTGGTGCATTCTTGATCATAGGCTTATTCTTTGTGGTGGAGTCCTCAAGGTTCAAGGCCCTTTGAATAGCTTCTTCCAATGACGTCTGCTCTAAAGCTCTCACCAATCCCCGGAAGGATTCCGATAGCCTCTTAATGAACAAGAACATGAGCCTTTTATCTGATACATCTGGAACCATAACAACAAGCCTCTGAAATTTTTCCACATAATCATCCACGGTCCATTGTTGCCTTAGACGTGTTAATTCTTGGAATTATGTTTCTGGATCCCTTCGATCAAACCTCTCTATGAGCTTTTGTGTGAAGTCATCATATGTGGTGACAAGGTTAAACCCTTGTGTCACGACTCCATGATGCCACCACTCGTGTGCTATCCCCTCAAAATGCACAATGGCAAACGTGACTGCTTCATCTTCAGGCATGGGGTTGAGTGAGAAGTATGTGTCTAGCTTGAGTACCCATGCTCGTGCTGTCACCTTTCTCGAGCCATAAAAAGTTGGGAGAGTCAATTTACTCACCCTATACTGCAAATCCCTATTGGAATAAAATGCTGATTGTCCTCCTTTTGATCCATTCCTCGCATTGTGGAACTGAATGAATGGGATTTGGCTTCTCACATCTGGATCAATTTGTGCATAGGCATCAACACTTGCATCGACATCACCTTCAACAAGTCTTCGCTCTTCTCCTCCAATGTTAGGTCCATTCTTGGGCAGAAATGAGGGTTGTGGGGCGGGTGGCTTTATTGCTCTGAGTTTTAGATCCATGTTGATTGGAGTGGCTGCCTTCTGGGTCATTATTTGATGCTGATCTGAAGGTGTTGGTCATGGTGTTTATGGTCTGCATCATCATATTCATCATTTGGGATGCTTGTTCTTGTTGTTTGTCCATTTGCTTCTGCATATGAGCCATTTGCCTCAGGAAGGTCTCCCACTGTTCATCCCTATCTGCCATCTTCTTACCTCTGCCTCCTATTTCGGAAGACTCAGCTACTGCCTTCCTTCTTTCCCTTTGAATTGCTCGTTGATCTCTTTGGCTTGCTTGCATAAAATACCCTCAGGCTGGTAGGGTCTGAGGCTCTGATACCACTAGAAGATGCCTGAATTTAATTGAACAAAAAATGTCTAGAAACTTAAATTCTGTAAACAATAGCGATCAGACTCTTAATCATATTCATACATAAAAGGCAAATATGCAATCATAGAATCACGATGTGTTATGCATTTGTTGATCATATATGAAGTATCGCAAATAATGATCCGGCGCAAATACAGTCACGGATCTTGGTTATAGCATCAATAGTTTATTCATGCCTTACTCTGGATAGGAGGATGCATACAGAGACATAAAGTCGATTATCACAATGTTTGTGTCTTCTACACAGAAGGATACAGAATGCTGCTCACGCTGGAAATGCCATTGTCCCCCATTAATTGCCAAGGTTCGCCTCACGGGTTGAAGGAAGTCTGAGCAACACAACTAATATATTTCACAGAGATCGCACAGTTCATAGAATCGGGTTAAGCAGTCGCACAATATAGTCTCGCCTTCAACCAACTAGGACACAAAGAGATAGTGACAATGGTTTAACCTGACCGAGTACTAGGCACAACTCTCAATTGAATGGCTGATGGTATCACGCTACAGAGCAAGAGGCTCAGACTCTATGAATGACGCCTCCTTTCAATACTCATCTCAGATAGGGTCGTCGTTGGTTGAGGAATGGTGACGCCAATGGATCCTAGCGGGGGTGGTCGCCTTGTATTAGACTACGAATGATATTGCGCTCTACACAGGAGGTGTTAGAGATGAGTATTGGCGCGATATTATGTCCACTATTCTTCTGCTAGCTTCCTTGCCATGAACTGGAGAAGTCGGGCTGTTGGTGGCGAGAGCTAGGGGCTCCGCCACGCCAACGTATGGCATCGCTTCTCTTTTATCGCAATATCTCCACTGTCAAGTACCCTGCAATTGATGATAGTGTGAAATTAGAAGGACTAATAAGGAAATCAGGAGCACACACAACAAATGAGGGCTATGTCCCCACTTGTTGCCACGTAGATAGAGGTTTTCATCCCTATCCACTTGCTTGAGCTTGCTCCAAGATTTCATGATGATCCTTAGCAATAGACAAACTAATATAAATACTGAAGGATAAGCCTCTCGAAAGCAGGTCGGCCCAGACTAATAATAAAATTTAAATATTATTTTCAATAATTTAAATTTTATATTATTTTTTTATTATTATTTAATATTATTTTATTATTAAATTTAGAGGGAGTATTAAAAAGCACTATTTTGCCACCTTGATTTGAAATAGGGCCTCGCCAATAAGCGGGGACATGACAAATAGTGCTGTTAAAGTATTAACATGTTTCTGCATCCTTGTTTCATGTGATGCTTATAACCAAGATAGAGTTTTCTAGTTTCTAGATTCTAGGAACTTAATCCTTATTTACTGCATGACAAGTACTTTTTTTATGATTGGAGCATGCTATTAAACATGTCTAAAATATCTTGGACCCTTAATGATTCATTCAAATTGTTGTTCTGCAGGATAGGGTCTAAATTGGTTTATCACCGCCTTCCATGGAGGGAGCCCTTGGCACCTTATGAAGTGGGCATTTTATTTGAAGATGATCAATTGGTAATTCTTAGTACAGTGGCATTGCCATTGATAAATCAAAGGGACAGGTTTTTGGTCCTTACGAGGATGTTCACTTCAAAATGTTAAAGAATGTACAAATATTTAGCTTTGAATAATTGAATACAGAGTGGCAATTACAATATTGTTTGTATTCAAGTTGGTATTATTTTACAGAAGAAATTATCTCCATGAGAAAGATATTTTAAATATGAATACACACATAATTTTAATTCATATAGTAAATTAATAATGTCCATGGGATCAACTTTAGTAGGAAAATTTGAGTTTTGCAGATGCTTTAATCAAAATTTTCAGTTTAGGTTTTGTCAAGAAGGCTTTTACATCTAATAAGACAATTATGCTGCACAGCTCATTGTTAATAAGCCATCAGGACTTCAAGTTTTACCTGGAGGACTGTTCCAACAAAGGACTTTATTAACTCAGCTCCAGTGGAGGACTGACAAGTCAGGCGAGTATGGACCAGAGGTCAATAGTACCATTAATACTTTGCAAGGGTCATATCCTGTTCCTGTTCACCGTCTAGGCAGAGGTACATCAGGTACTTCCATTAACTTCAGCTATAATAATGTTCCTCAGGCATGTTTATTTGATTATAATTTGTCTTTCTTAGTGAGATAAATAATCATGAATTCATTATAACTTGAATGGTAAATTTAGGTGACTAAAGTCATTCAGACCATTCTATGTTCATTTGTTTTTACTCATGTACTTCCAATTTTTTTGAGATAATACCAGGTAACAATCTATATACATTATTGTATAGTATTCTATTAAAAGTCTAATTGTGTAATTAAGAATCACATTTTCACTGGTATTGCATAGATAATATGAATAAGTCTATTAAAACATGGATGGGGTCAAGAACAGCCACATTGTTGTAAAGAAGCCTCACAAAACAGTCAATAAGCTAGTGGAAGAGCTGTAGAAGCTGAAATTGGGTGGTGATGTAGGCTGAATCTAATACCCATCAGCCATGGTAATTGGACTTTTCTGATGCACAAACAAATATACAATGGCATATTGGCCTCCCCAAGATTCGTCTTCAACAGTTGATCTTTGTTTAAGCGTAATTCTTATTCTATTTGTTTGTTTTTAATGGAATAGATTAGAAATTTAATTTTGCTGAACATTCATGCATGCTCTCATGGCTATGTTCTTCAACACCACCAAGGATGCTCTTTCTAGGTTTCATTTCTTCTACAAAGGGGGCCCTGTGGAGATCATCACTAATTATATTTATCTAGGAGTATAGTTTAATTGTCCCCTTTCTTTGCCGCCTGCCTCTTTGTTCTGTCTTTGCAAGGAATACAGCTCACTCTCTGTTCTTGAGTGCCAATGCTTTCAGTTATGTTTCCAAGATATGCCTCTTTGACCTAATGATTTAATCCACATTGATGTATGTTTTTGAGGTTTGGGGCCCTAGCTTAGGATATTGTGACTGGGATCAGGTAGAGAGGGTTCACACAATTATTCTTCAATGTATGATCTGGTGCACTGTGCAACAGATAGTTTCTTAGTGTATTGTCCAGGCCAAGTTTTCTGCCCAATCTCTTCACCTCAAGAGTATCTTCAAACTCACCTGGACACGTGCATCAAAATAACTTTCAAAGTTTTGAAAGAAAAATTCATCACACACCAGTCCTACATGGACCCGATTGAATTTGGCATTCCATATTCACATTGATGCTTCTGATACTACATTGGGAGCTGTTTTGGGTCAGGATGGGCAGCTTACTTATGCTATTTACTTTATTAGTAAAAATCTTTCAAGTGCTGAACTTAACTAATATGGCTACAGAAAAATAATTTCTTGCTTTAATTTATACAATTAGTAAGCTTTGTCACTACATCATAGGTTACTTTCTTTTTGTCCATGCTGATCATTTTGCCATTAAATATCTTATGAATAAAACTGGTTTGCATGGTAGAATGATTTGTTGGTTGCTTCTATTACAAAAAATGACGTAACTGTATTTGATCAACCTAGTTGTGAGAATGTTCTTGCAAATTTTTTGTCCATGATTCAATCAGAGAAACAAGGAGCACTTGAGGAGGATGTTTTTGTAGATGAGCATTTATTTTTCTTATCTAAAAATAGTCCTTTGTATGTTGAAATCACCAATTTACTTGTTGCAAGGAAACACTTGCAACACTCCTCTCCAAAAGAGTAGAGGAGATTGATTCAACACAGTGGCCCATTCTCCTAGATAGGGGGATACCTCTTTTCCATTGGACTTGATAGTGTAATGAGGTGTGTTTGAGAGGATGAGGTCTTTCACATCCTCTATACTTGCCATGATGAGCCATATGTAGTGGTCATTTTGCAGCCAAAAGGACTGCGAACAAGGTCTCGCAACATGATATTATTGGCCAACACTAGACCAAGATACCAAGGACAATGTTTGAGGATGTGATTGTTGTTAGTCTATGGGGAAACCTGCACATTCAAAATGAAATATCATTACAACCACAACTAGTCATAGAACCCTTTGAGAAATGGGGGCTTGGCTTTGTGGGATTGACTGACCCATCTTCCAACAAGGTGCATATTCTCGTGTGCATTGACTACATCACAAACTGGGTAGAGGTAAAGGCCATGGAATATGTGTGAAATGAAAATGTGGCATAGGTACTTTATAAAGAAATTTTCAGAAGGATTAGGGTACCTAACGAGATCATCACCGACTGGGGACTATGTAATGACCCCTTTTCAGTGGAAGCACTTAACCTTGAGTCTTGTATTCAAAGTGTTCCTCAAGAGACATTAGAACGTTAGAGATCAATAAATTTCAGTAATAGCATCCAATAGATCAAAGATGATATATATATACCTTAAACACCCACCTTTACTAACTTCTTAATCCCTTCATTTGTTATCGCTTATGTCATTCTTGATTAGTCTTTAGCATAATATGCAATTATCTACTTTATAACAGTAATCACTTACCTCCTGCCTTAATTGGTTTGCAGATACTCCTTTCTCACCTGCCGATATAACTTTATGATTATAAAGTGACACAGTTTGAAGGAACTTGAAGCATCCTTCTAAACGATTTGCTATTCCTTCCTTAGATTATGTACTCCTGTTAGTGAATAGCAGCCTGTGCCTCATTCTTATATGCTTTCCATCTCCTCCCACACTCCTCCTATTCCCTCTTCTACTTATATCCTTATACCTCTAAGGGACACCACTTCCCACAATGCTTCTCAAAGGAAAGCGTCCCTTCTTCATTCATCGCTATCTTTACATAAACCACCCTTTACTGCTTTAATCTTTGATTCATTAAGGTTACCACTCTAATCAGCGGCTGAACGAACCATCTAGACAATTTCCTGTTAAGCAATTATTCATCAAATGACTTACTTGCCCGATGCTTGGGACGCAACAAAGATCCTGAGAAAAAGAACCTAAATTCCCCAATTCTTAATATATGGCCGCAAATGTTGATATCTTTGGGAGTCAACACCTTGTGATGGTGAGGAGTCATATGCACTGTCCAACTTCATGATATTACATAATGTATTTCTTCTTCCTAGAAACATGCCCATGCAGTTGTGCAGGGAGTTAACACTGTTAGCAGAGTTCTATATGATTGTAATAACAATGAATCTCCATTGGCGTTGACACTCCAATATTGGAATCCTTTTCTCATTGGCATTGTGAGCAATAGTGGCGTCGGCCATCAAAACCCCAATATCAGCACATGGAGACTATCGCGTCTGGTCGCCGGAAGTCCATAATAATTACACCAGTATCTATTCTCGCCAATTATGTAGTTATTAACAGGGAGTCGAATGTGCGAGGCCTTTCATAATATTCAGTAATGTCCTCTATAATGTCCATATATTATAATGTTCGTACAAAATCTATACTTAAGATTATTTATGTTTTTATTCCAAAAGATGCCTTTCTCCTTATCGTTTGGTTAAGGCTTATTTTATATGCATCGAAAGATCACTTCAAGAGATCGCTACTTTGCATTTATATATTAAAATGTTATATTTGGTAGTAATTATATTATTATTATTATTTTATATACTTTACTACTTATTATATCATAATATTTACGATGTTATTTATAATATGCATAATTGTAATATCGTCTTAGACAATTATAATTATGTAATATCGAATGTTTAAATGCTTCTAAATACCACAATTTCGGGGACATGACAGACAACCGTTTATATCAAGTCCTATTTCATCCATGTTTCAACAATATGAGATTAGGCACATGGTGTCTACACAATACCATCCATAGTCGAATGAGCAAGTAGAGGTTACAAATTGCAAGCTGGAACAAAGACAATGGCACCACATTGTAAGGATTTGCCACATTAGTCACCTGAAGCAGTGTGGGCATATAGAAACAACATGGAAGACAACTACGGGCTTTACACCATGCAAACTTGTGTATGGTAAGGATGTGGTACTTCCTATTGAATTTGAAGTTAGAACACTATCGACAATAGCAAAGCTTGGTATGGATTTGTTTGCGATTAGAAGCAATGCATTCAAGAACTAAATGCCTTAGATGAAATTCACCAATAGGCTCTCTTTCACACAAAGTTCATTCAAAAACAAAGAATAGTTTGGCACAAATGTTTCATTAAGGATAGATAGTTCCAACGAAGTGATTGGGCTCTATTATTTGATTCACAGTCTAAAGCTTTCAAGGTTAAGCCTCGAACCATAACAAGATCAAAATGGTGTTTGACAAGTGATAATGAAGAAGTCAAGTTGTGTATTTGTCATGCCTCCGCCATATACAAAACAGATTGCAGCGCTAAATGTAAAAAAACCTAGGCGTTGAAATAATAGAAAATTATTAATAGCATTTCCATGTGAAGGGCCGACCAAGATTAAATTAATTTAATTATCAGCGATTGAATGAAGGGGGCCAACCCAGAATAAAAGAAATTAAATTGGCAGTGATTATTTAGAAAGGGGGCCGACTGAAATTATTTGAAGAATATTATAAGGCAGTGCTTAGTTTTGAAAAGGTGCAACTCTTGTCAAGGGCAATGGGTTTTGTGAAAAGGTGTGACTTTCCCCCCCTCAAGTGGAAGATATAAAAGAGAGGACACTTTATTTGGAAAAGACATGAAGCTGGAAAAGGAAAAATAAGAATAAGAAATGTAAGACATCTCTTTGGAATAGAGATTGAGAATAGCCATTGGTAATATTCTGAAATATAATTGGTGGCAGCCATTTAAGAGTAAATTTGTCATTTCATTAAGAGGTATTTATTTAGAAATATTCTAGCAAATTCCTTGAGGAATCATATCTTGAGTTTGTGAAGTGTCTTGCAAATAGGACAGCCATTCAGCCTTCCGAGTTCACGAGAGGTGAAGGAAAACCAACCTTCACGCTCTTATCAAGTACACCACCCCAAGATGGAATGGATGGTCAACCTTCCATGCTCGTGACCTAGGAGGTGAAATGGAAGACCATCCTTCCATACTCTTGGGGTTGATCAAGGAGGACAGCCAGCCTCCAAGCTGGAGTGAGGGATGGAAGGGCGGCCCAACTTCCATGTTCTCTCAATACAAGGACGACCAGCCTTGAGATTGCCATTCGCAAGCATTTCCAATAAATTCATGAGGTGATTTTCTATAAGGAATATGCTATGATGTGTTAAATCAAATATTAATGATGCTATGAACTATTGATCTAAATATTATGATGTTTTTAGCTATGATTTATTGGTCTCAATATTATAATGTTTTATGTATGGATTTGAATATTATCATAAAGTTGATACTTGTTACACTAATATCAGTTTTTAATGATTAATATTGTTTTGCAGGCCTAAAATTAGGAATTTCCCAAGTAGGGATATTACAGTATTGTTTATGAAACCAAATTCTCAATATACAAACAAATCTAAACAGCTAATTTGTAGAATATACAAAGAGGTGACCATTAAATAAATAACTAATTATTATTTTAATACCCTCCCTTAATGGTCAACCTATCAACTACACCAAGGTGCCCCTTGAATTTGACAAACTTATCCGGGCTCAGAGACTTGGTGAGAATATCAGCAGTCTGATCCTTTGTCGTAACATATTGTAGTACCACTTATCCATCTTCGACAAGCTGGCAGATGAAATGACAGTGAAGTTCAACATGCTTTATCCTTTCATGGAAGACTAGATTTTTGGTGAGTTTCAACACCCCTTGATTGTCATAGTACAAGGGGGAAGGCCCTGCTTGAGACATTTGCATGTCCGAAAGCACCCTTCAAAGCCAAACCGCCTCACAAGCTACTTTAACTGTTCCCCGATATTTAGCTTTAGTCGAAGAAAGAGCCACTGCCTGCTGCTTCTTGCTGGTCCATGTAATTGCACTTGTACCCAAATTGAATACATACCTTGAGGTAGACTTTCTGTCATCCATAGAGCCTGCTCAATCTGAGTTTGTATAACCAATCAACTTAGGATCTTTGCACCTTCCATACAGAATGCCAAAGTCGGAAGTGCCTTTCATATATCTTAGCACACGCTTCGCTGCAACCCAATGTTCAGCTTTAGGGGCTGTCATGAAGCGAGAGATGTAGCTCACTGCAAAACTAAGATCAGGTCTAGTAGTAGTGAGATAAATGAGGCTGTCTACTAGTTGCCTGAATGCGGATTCATTTTCCAGAGGCAAATCTGATTTTGTTGATAGTTTAAGCCCTTTCTCCATAGGTGTTGATTTAGGTTTGCAGTCACTCATCCTGAACTTATCAAGCAAACTGCGAGCTTACTTGGACTGAGAAATGAAGATGCTGTCAACTGTCTACCAAACCTCAACACCGAGACAGTAATGAAGAAGTCCCAAATCTGTCATGTCAAATGATTGACTGAGATTGTGTTTTATTTCCTCAATCAAGTTTTCGGAGCTGCCAGTATTGATAAGGTCATTAACATAGACAACAAGTACAATAATATCATCACCAAACCGTTTGACATATAGATTTGAATCAGAAGGGCTCCTTTGAAAGCTATGATCAGTAAGGTGCTTATCAATTTTGATGTTATTTACCAGGAACTTTGAAATAAGGAGGCTGTGTCGTATAGACTTCTTCCTGTAGATCACCATTGAGAAATGCACTCTTGACGTCCATTTGATGAACTTTCCAACCAAACTGGGCTGCTGTAGCGAGGACAAGCCAAATTGTACTCATTTTGGCTGTAGGAACAAAAGTCTCCTCAAATCAATGCCCTCTGTCTGTGAGAACCCTTTGGCTATTTACCAAGCCTTATATTTGTCAAGGGTTTCGTCAGCCTTGTAGTTAACTTTATACACCCATTTGCAACCAATGGGCTTCTTCCCAGGTGGAAAATCAGAAAGCACCCAAGTGTTGTTCTTTAGAAGGCTATGATGTTCAGCTTCCATAACCTGTTCCGACACAGCTATGCCTTTAGCCTCTGAATATGACTGAGGCTCAGAAATGTTGTGTAGATTGGCCATGAGAGCAAAATTAACAGTATTCTGCTGCTTGCTCTTTTTCTGAGCAGTTCTACCCTCGATCAATTCATCATTATGAAGATCACTAATGGTTTTAGCATACGATTTAGGTTGGAGAGTAGAAGTACCAATATTTGAAACAGGTGGAACAACATCACCAGGTATGGCTAGTATAGAATCAACTGGATTAGGATTCAGATTGTCTTGAGGAGGAGTGGGTGGTGGAACATTCTGTTGAGGTGGCTGCTCAACTGCAGAATCCCTCCCATTAGGTGGACTTAGGGGAACACAAACACCCAATTCAAAAGCATTTGAAGGTTGTTCCTCAAGATGCACAAAAGTAGGAAGTAAGAAAGAAAGGCCTAGTAGTTTCATCAACCACAACATCACGACTGAAGATGAGACGATCTGTCTTGACATCAATCAGCCTGTATGCTTTATGATTTTCACTGTAACTAGTGAACATGAGTTTCTAGCTTTTGGAATCCAACTTAGTGCACTTGGCATCCAAAATCCAAACATGAGTAGTAGAGCCAAAAAATTTCAAGTGGCTGATTTTAGGCTTGCGTCCAGACCAGGCTTGTTCAGGAGTCATCTTCTTAACCACATGAGTTGGAGATCGGTTCAAAAGATAAATAGCAGTATAAACTGCTTCAGCCAATATTTATTAGGAACATGTCTATGCTCCAACATAGAACAAGCCATTTCAGTTATGGTGCATTTCCTATGTCCAACGACACCATTCTGCTGTGGGGTATATGGTGTGGTGAGTTGGCGCTTAATGCCATGTGCAACACAGAATGTGGAGAAATGAGAAGAACAAATTCCCCCCATTATCAGACCTAACAGTAACTAATGGAGAACCAGACTCTTTTTCAACTAAGGCCTTATATTGCTGAAAAATACCAAACACATCTAATTTGTTTTTCAAAAAATACACCCACATTTTCTTGCTGCAATCATCAACAAATAATAGAAAATACCTGGAACCGATAACTGAAGAAGTATTCATTGGACCACATAAATCAGCGTGAACCAATTGTAATATCTTGGAAGCTTGCCAAGAATCACCATCCGAGAAGGGAGTCCAATGCTACTTTCCAGCCTGACAAGCCTCACATACTCCATGATTCTGAGTTTGAATTGCAGGGAGGCCACCGGCCAAATCATCACAAGCTAATTGAGAGAGATACTGCATGTTCAGGTGCCCATAACGTTGATGCCAGAGACTGCTGATAGATGTACTCCTTGTTGCCTTAGCGTGCGCTTGAGAATCACTAGAGTCAACGAGTCTATAAAAACCATGATCCTCTAGGCCTTGAACAACTGTGGTGCGTGTCTCTCTGTCAACAATGCCGCATGTGTGCACGCTGAAAACAATATCTAGCTAAGGAGAGTGTGTCATAATCTGACTAACAAAAAGAAAATTCAACTCCATGCTAGGTACGAAGTATACGTCGAGAAAAAATTAAATTTCTCCCTCCAGAATGAATCTGCATGTTGCCCTTTCTGACAATAGTATACTTCTCGCCTCCTCCAAAGATAACAGAGTCTCTGAAGGGCGTGTACTCAATGAACCAATCCCAACAATGAGTGAAATGTTGAGAAGCACCTGAATCAATGTACAAGGCAGAGGATTTCATAGGATATGCTGGACTCTTGGCCATGAAGGCGTAGAATGCAGACTCCTTCTGCTCAGTGTGCTCTGCAACATGGCTTTAGGCTTAGACTCTCCTTGCTTGTTTTGTTAAGAAGCCAAGCGTTTTCGGCAATCTTTCTTCATGTGACCGTACTTATGACAATAGTTGCACTGAACATTCTTCTTTTTGGAAGAATCTGAAGACTACACTTGATTGGTCTGCCGAGAGGGCTGATTTTTCTTTTGAATGGTCTTAGCAGGAAATGCCTGCTCTGTGGAGGACGAACTAGCACCGCTACCGAATTGTTGTTTCCGACAATCTTGTTGCAGAAGTATGGTGCAAAGATTTGAAAACTTCAAATCAACATTTGTTGAAGTAATGTTGAGGGTCTCAATAAAGTGCTCGTAAGATTTTGGTAAACTTTTTAGAGTGATAACTACCATATCTTCTTCCTCCATTTCCCGACCAATAGCCTCAAGCTGATCACAGATGTCCTTGATTTTCGTCAAGGGTGCCTGCAAAGTTGTCTTCTCATCCATCATGATAGAAAACAACATGTTCTTTAGGAAGAATGCACGGTTTTTGTCGGAAGATTCATGAAGATCCTTCAAATGATCCCAAATCTCTTTCGCTGATTTACCAGACGGAACTTGAGGCAGCTGATCATTGGTGATAGATAGTTTAATAAGCATCACCGCTTCACGATTTTGCTCATCAAACATTTCTTGATCTTTATCTCTCGATGTAGGTTGTCTTTCTACCCAGAATGATCTGATCAAGGCAGCGCTATTCGAAGATTGTCATCATTTGCTGCTTCCAGGTGTTGTAGTTGCAGCCGTTAAACTTCTGACTACCCTCCAACATAATGTACGAGAATGAGGCCATTTGTTAAAAAAAAGTCCTCAAGCCAATTTCTGATAGAGTAGAGGTAAAAATACCTCAAATACTGAGCTCTGTCATGAAAGACAATAACTAATTTTTGACACAAATCCCGAGGATAGAATAACTGGCAAAAAAAGACAAAAACATGTTCAGAGATGACCCACAAGCAAAATGCATGCGTAGCAGATAGAAATAAGATGTGCAAAAGATAGTCAACAATACAGGTCTCATCTTGAAATATGCTAACCAATTTTTTTGATGAATTTACACAACATAACCAGCAATAGTTAACTGGATTAGCGTTAGCATCAAACTGAAATCTGAACTTGAAATGAAAACTACTCAACGTCAAGAATGTGCACTCAAGATCCCACTGAGGGCGAGGTGCTAACATATGACGGAGTGTTGAATTATGAAATTAGAAACTGATAGGCGGATAACCAGCCATGAAGAACATTTCCACACTACCACCAAACAGTGGGGGGAAAAGATTACATTTAAAACAATTCATCCGCTGCGGCGGGCATCCACAGAGTTGTGGGGATTCTCCACTATGAAAGTGGGTATAAGAGTGTTACAAATCAGATTATCCACACTGGCGGTAAACCATCCAGGGGTAGTTTAATGAGAATTTAATCAAGTAATTGCAGCAATAATAATGGGTTAGATTAGTACTACTAATCAGAACCTTACAATTCAAAAGACTGCAAAAACATGAATTACAATGATAGAGAAATGAGATAAGAAGATAAGAATGAATTCCAATAACGTTCTTTGCTTTCCAATGACAGAAATATGATTAAAACAGGAAACTTATGAATCTGATGTAAATTCTTGAGTTCTGGAAATTCATAACAGCAAACTGGAAATAAGTAAAATACTCATAACTCACTCATTTCACCTCCGAATTGATTGAAATCTTTTGCAAAGGTCTCTCAGGAGGTAGGCGACCAAACCAGGATGAAGAAACAGCAGCAAATCACGTCCTTTATTTTTTGACACAATTCCCAATGCAAACTGAAATGTACGGCCTTGAGAAGGGGCGATTTTAGCTTTAAAAATTGCAGACTTCAAATTAAAATCCAAAACTTTGCAAGAGGGGGCGCCTTGGCATAACAGCAAAAATACCCATAATCAAATTAATTTTATTCCAAGAGCTGCTAACAGAATTCACTTTCAGCTGTAGAAACATCAGCAACTTCAAAATCTGGAAAATGCATCAAAACTTCAACTATAAGCACAAATCTGCTAGTCTGGATGAGAAGCAGCAAAATACCAACTAGGTGTTGTATTTCAAACACGAAATTGGATAGTGGCTAGGAGGTAGCATCCTCGAAGCATGAGTTCAAATGTCATTCCGACAGCATAACAGTATGATAACATGAATGGATGAAAAGCTGGAGCAAAAGCCTTTATTAAATAAGAGCTCATAACTATCCAAATTCCTGAGAAGCATATCAAAGGACACAGGAGACCCTTCAAATTCCCAAAACCATTCAACTTCTCAAGATGGCGTCCAAAAAGCCTCATAAGAAATTCACTTCATTTAAAAAATTCACTTTTATAAAAGTGGCGTCCACTTTTCCAAGGCATAATATTCTTCACAAAAATTATTAAAACTTCACATGAAGGCGTCACCCTTCAAGGTCCCCTTTTTAAACACAACTTAAAGTTGTTCAACTAGGCCAAGGGGGTTAACTGCAAAAATATAACTTTGATGCCTTAATTCTTCATAAAAATGCCTTAAGAGGATAAACAAGAACTGCAAATACATGCTCCAACTGGATATGAAGTACTGAAAGCTGACAAACTCCATACTGCCCAAAATAGAATTTACTATAAATAGTAAATTCTCAGAAAAATGCCGAGGAACCTCAGAACCGGAAACCCTAATTTTACCTCATACATGCCTATAGGCTTCCGGAATAGGCGGATGAGTATCAGAACAGATTACTGATGAGAAGGGGACATTACACATCTACAATGATAGAGTAGGAGAATAGAATACGTGCACACAGGAAAAATGTGAGAGACTAAATCTGTCGCCCAAGAGAAGTTCACACCTACAGAGATGATCCATGCCCAGAAAGAAAGAGACAAAAAAGCCTTGAAAGACGTTTTTTGGCGTGCATAAATAAGACGGATGAATTTGAGATATTGCTCCAGGAAGCACATGGAAAAAGGACGTAGATTAGAAAGAAACCACGTCCAAAATTCTTGGCCAAAACACACGATAAACACAAAAAATAGATCACGTGCACTAGACAAATCCACAAACTGGGAGGTCATGCGGGCAAAAGAAGAGAAAAAATGCTCCCAGAAAGCACGTCGCGTGGCCAAAAATCGTGCTTAGAAACCCTTCAATGAATTGTGCAGATACAGAGACGCCAAAAATGATGCCCTGCGGGAAGAAGAAAGACGCCCGACATGAGCAGGAGAGACTGAGAAAACATTTCAGATCGCCACGGAAATATAGATGGGATTTTGAAGGAGAAACGAGGCCCAAAAAAAAAAAACAAATTTTCCAAAAACAAAATGACGAATTTTTTCAAAAAAATTCGTGTTTTCTTGGTCTGATACCATAAAACAGTTTTGGAAATCTTCAATATTATCAAAGAAGCAACTATGCTTCATATAGAAGTTACATGATAGATGTTTCTAAAAACATCATTTTTAGAAAGGAAAGAGGATCGAAGAAAAAACTAGAAACAAATCTAAACAACTAATTTACAGAATATACAAAGAGGTGACCATTAAATAAATAACTAAATATTATTTTAATATTCATGAACCCTTCCTTCACCTCAACATCCTCTATAGGTGTGATTGTACTAGGCCTTTGCACGTACCACTTTGGGTTCAATACATTGGAAGTCATGTGTAAGGGAGTGTTGAGTGTCTCCCATCTACGCTGAATGATTGGATGAATATGCTCAGTTTAGAATTGTATTGTGGGGTCCTCTCACACAATAGCCTTCATTTGATCAAGCATGGAATCAATGCACTCATATAACTCTCTAAGGGAAGGTGCATTAGAATCCCCAAATCTAATAATTGTGAAGATTGGAACAATGATGGAGACAATATATTTGGCATCAGCCCAAAAGACATCATTCTTCACCACCTCCTTAACCCTCAACCCCTGTTGTGTTTTTGACTCAGGCCATCGGTTCCATTCTGCTGTCATTACCATTAGTTGCAATGGCTCTTGCGACTCAAGCATCCTCTCCAAGAGAATAAAGTATGATGCATACCGAGTCTCTACAGGTTTTAGGAATTCCTTCTTGGAGAAGGACCTGAAAAGTGCATGTGAAGTATGGTTGTTGTAGATAAACATCTACACATCTCTAGCATCACTGACAATTGATTTGATCTGGCTGATTTTACCTATGTCCTTAAGTGCATTATTCATGGCATACACACAACAAGGAGTCCACCAAATATGTCTATAGGCTACCTCAATCAACTTCCTTGCAGCTCTGTAGACATGGGCCACATCTGTCACTACCCGCACCACATTTTGTGGCCCAACCTCCTCTATAACATCCTTTAGGATCTAGAATTGCTAATGAGCATCCTTGCTATGCCTTGAACAATCAATAGCCCTAAGGAAATAAGGGCCCGCTATAGATGTAACCATGATATTGGTGTGTGGACAATGCCTAATGTCCGCCCACCCATCCATGACTATGTTGCATCCACTTGTGACCCAGGTTCTCTTCATCTTCTCCATCAAAATATTAATCTTGGAATAGTTCTGCTCCAAGATTGTTGTCCTCAATTTAGTCTCCCCTGGTGGCACATATGATGGTCTTGTCCTTATTATCTTTGATACAACTTCCTTATAATAAGGAGAGCGAGCCACATGGAATGGAATGCCATTGGCAAAGAAGAATTTTCCAATGGCATCATTGACCTCATCCTTCACTACATTGAATAAATCTGCCAATGGTTGTGAAGATGCCATCTTATGTTTCCCCTTAGGCTCTGCTACACTTGAACTGGATGGATTCGGTGGCCTTAGACTCTGCAAAGTAGAAGTAGAAACTACTGAAATCTGATCACCTCTACTCTTTTGTGGCAAAGTAGCAGATATAGGTACTTCATCCTCATTATAACCCCATAATTTTAAAATTTCAGCCCTATACTTCAAGTTCCCTTTCACCTTTTTGCATACATCTACACCTTTGCCTCAAATAAGAAGAAAGTGAGCATTAGTTCTAGTAATGCTGCCAAACCATTCAAGTTCACACATGTGGCGCTTCCACATTCTAGTGCCCCTAGTTGTCCCAGGTTTTGTTGCTATCTTAGATGCAACTTGTTTTAAAGGTAATTTTGGATTAAAGGGGCCCTTGGCCCATTTTTTGAGGAGTCGTGAAGGGAAGCTATCATTTTTACTCCCAATAGGACTTGTGTCAGTTAGAGTATTTGAGCCATGTTCACCCCGCCCAACCCCTCCTCCTATTTGAAATTCAGGATCATTAGATGATTCATTTTCACTTTGAATTACTGCTTCAACCTCTTGACCCTCATCTTTACTAACGCTGTAAGAGCTCATTATGATAATGATGCTGCAAAAAACAATGTTAAAAAAAACAAACCTACAATGTTAAAAAAAAAATGAGACCTACAATGTTAAATTTTTTTTTCAGACAATGCATATCAGTATCACTATCTCTGAAAGAAATGTGGTCTCATGGATTGCAATGTTGCAAGATATGCACAAAATGGATATTATGGTTGAAAATGCTATGGTAGATATGTATGCAAAATGTGGAAGCACGGGCAAGGCACATGAATTGTTTGACTGAATGCCACAAAGAGATGTCATCTCAACTAGCATTTGCCAAAATAGGAGCTTTGGGATAGGCTATGGACATGCACCAAAGCATGAAAAATTTATAGGCAGGAGGATGCTGGCAAAGGTTGTGGAATCTGGCTTTACAATTACTATAACTGTAAAGCCAAATTCCACAACCTTTTCCAACATCCTCCTGCTTGTAAGTTAAAAATTTGTAATAAATTTATAAATTCAAAAATGAAAATGAAGTTGCTGTTGAATCGTAGATTATGCCAGTGGCCTAGCATCCTCCTGCTGTGGTAGAGATGTCTGCAAAATGTGGAAGCATGGGCAAGGCACGTGAACTGTTTGAGTGAATGCCTCAAAGAGATGTCATCTCATGGAACAACTATTAATGGCACGAATATTAATGTCCATGGATGACCAAAATTATGTCATTGGGACTCAAGAGAACATTATATACAATAGAGAGTTAAAAGTCCCACCAAGGGGAAGAACAAGAATAAAAATTACAAAACAATAGGGGACAACCAAGACAATTGGTCAAGAAATATTTATGAATAGCTGAGAAAGGAGAACAAGAACCCCGTAGAACAAAGAGTAGCCACAAAGGAAAACTGTAGAACATCAAGTAAAATTGTTTGGACTAGAAATGGTGAAGTTACTAGTGATATCTTTGATCATTGTGAAGGGGCTAATACAAGATCTGATAATGCTCATCGGAGAGTGCCGAGGGTTGGGTGAGGTACTCCCATTAGGATCACCCCTAACATCCAAGGCTAAAGTAACCCCTACAGTAGTGAAAAAACTCGTAATATATAGGGGAAACTTGATAAAGTAATGTATTGAGGAGCGAAAAAATAAATAGATAACTTGAGGCATTAGATTGCAAAAATTAGATGATGTTTACATCTTTGCTTTTGCAAATAATGCTTTCATTTGTCTAGGTTACTAGGCACCATATACTCCAAAGCCCAAACTGGTTAGTAAGATGGTTCTGACCTCTACAAGTGGTAGCACTAATGAATAACATGACCATCCTTGCAAACAACCCAAGCATCCATGGAACAAGCACAATTGTAACATCTTAGTGTAATAAAAGGAATTAAATTACAAGGTACATATATAAAAATGTCAAGTAGATGTTTTTTTGTTCACTGCCAAGGGAGATGGCAATTCGGCCTTTTTAACCTATTACAGAAGGCCACGAGGGGATTTCTTTCCTTTTATTTAGTTTATTGTTTAAATTCTAAACCCCTATAGTTTAACCTCATGGCCAAACTTTAGTATACCTAATAATACCAATTAAGTTGCACCAACAATGGAAAGGGAAGAAATTGTTGTGAGGTTACTCTAACATTATAATTTACCCAAGGAAGTAACAAGTGGGAGAAATCTCAAGAAAATACAGTAATAATAAGTAAAGACAACCTCCTCCCATATGTGAGAACAATTCATGTATCAGATAATGTAGATACAAATCATAGACATCATGTGCTGGAGAAAATGAGTTACTTGTCAGGAGTAAACCTAGCCAATCAACCTGCACCAAGAGTACAAAGTGAATAATTGTTATGAGCAAGTTACTCACATTATAATTTACCCAAGGGAGTATTGAGTGGGAGAAAGCAGTTATATCAAGGCAGGACAACGTTCTCTCATAATTACAAACAATTCACTTATTAAATAATTTGATAAAATCATATAGATCCAAATTTGCCAGAAAAAAAGAGTTTCTTGTCATTTAGGTTTTTGTGAGAGGCAACAATTTTTTTGCTATCTTGTTGACATAATTTCCTTAGTCAATACCTTCATTACCAAAGTTATATTGTCCCTTGCTTATGCTTGCAATTTTGTCTCACCTCCAGTCTTTCTTTAATGTTCTAATCTTGTATGACGCTTTTATCTACAGGTTTATTATTATGTGCAAAGACAAATGTTGCTAAATCAAAGCTTGCAGCAGATTTTGCCTATGGAACCAATTCTATAAGTAATAGGTACGTTACATATGGTTTTCCTCTATTTTTTACCTTTTGGTTACCAGCTTTATCCTTTCCATGGTTTCATGTGCTGATAACATTTGTTGTAACCTTTTTGATACTTAAGCATTGCTCTTTTTATGTGCTGATATTGCATTGTTGTTTGGGGCTGCAACAGTCTGTCTGATGCGTATTGTAGAAGTGAATCACTGGAGTACTTCACTAACAGGCGTTAAAGTTATACAAATTAAGCATGTCTTTTATGAGTAGACAATTTACAGTAGAACAATGCATAAATGGAGTTTTTAAGAAAGCTACACGATACTTCCTCAAGTACACTTAACATGCCTTCATACTAGAGTACAAATTAATAAATTAATCATTCCAAATTGCATTCTTAGTTCTCTTGTGGGGACCACTTCTTTTCATTACTTTGAAAATTGCCCATATAAAGAAAAATCCTGAAACTTTTTGTTGTTAATGTAAGGTTCATGGTTTTTCCCTAAGGTTATTGTGAATAATCTCCATGAATTGGAGGAAGCCAAAATGTCCAAAATATGTGGACATAGTGAAATGACCGATCATTATAAATATGATTACACTATTCTAAACAAATATCTTCAGAGCTTTCCAACAAGTATCAATTCTATGTTTTGTTTGATTTGCCGTTTGGGCCCAATGATAATCATATGATTCAAAATAATTGTTTGCTATGAGTGCATACAAGCACAAATGCAAGAGGTTGCCAAGGCTGTAGGAGTTGATACACTAATATATGCACATACCAAAGGAGGCAAAATGATTGCAATGAGCAGCCAACACACAATCAAGCAAATTCTCACATTGAAGACAGCTGCATCAAGAAAGGTTGTTGTGATGTAGGAGGACATAATCATTTATTGCACTATAATAATGGATGGGATTAGTTTAAAAGTCAGGAAAGGGATGATGGATAACATGATGCAGTCATCTTTCCTTATACACATGCTGGTTGGGCATGTTATGGTCATTGTGGTAAACCTAATCTCTTTACATTGATGCTTATGACTAAGTTGGCACCCCAACACAGTCTCCATTACCTAGCCAAATCATGATGGTAGACAAATATCGTGCCAAAAATTTATAAAGTAAAATTGATCACAATTATTTATTCTCTCTCCTTTTTTTCATACTTAAACTGTTATGGCTAGCATCCCGAACAACATGATTAACTTACCAATCGTTAACCATTGTTGGCTTGTCTCAATTTTACAATTTGCCCTTTCTTATGGCCAATAGTATTATTCCAAATGTTTGGCTTATCATGGGAACAATTAATTATATCTTGTCACAAGGTTTGTGTTCAAGTTTGGCAAAGAAAAAATTCGGAACAAGTGCGTCAATTTAGAAAATTCATGCAAAAAATTTGTGATTAAATTTGACTAATATAAATATGTAGTTTTTCATTTTTTAATACAAGAAATAAATGCACAAGATTGTCAAAATAGGTAAATATTACTAAATAGATTTGAAATCTACATAAAAATATGCCCACTTTTGGACCACAATAAGTTTATCAAAGTTAAATTATAAGAAGCATATGAAATCACGATTTTAAAGATGTTTTTTGGTCAAAATGTAATGAGCCCTTCATAGGCGTAATCAATTGGCAGAGACCCTTAACCTATTTTAATTCCCATAGGCTAATTGGGGTGTGGTAAGGAATAATTAATTAATTAAAGTTGTCTAAAGTCACTCATTTTACGGGCAACTTATATTTAATTAACTATTTTATTAATATTGGATATTTTATTAAAAATATGACTTTATGGGGGCTCAAATGTAAAGTTAAATTAAAAAGAAATATTAAAAGTCACTTTGAAAGGGAAATGAAATATAATATTTCAAATATTAAAAACAGCATATAAAAATGAGAGCTTGTAAAAGAAAATTCATTCTTGGCATTTTATTTTTAAAACCCCAACTTTGGAGATTGTGTAGCTATTCATCTTTTCTGCCCTAGGATGGAAACCCTATGACAAAGATTGGTTTCAAGGATAGAAACCCTCCTAACCAATTCGTGAGTGGATTCATCTAGAGTTCACCTGTGCGGTGAATGCTTGTGGATTTGTAGGGATATGATGATTGATAAAGATATATTATTTCTAGTTTTGAATTGAAAGATTGAAGATTTTCTTGGAGATGTTGGCAAAGCAAATTATAGAGGGTTTTTGAAAGAAAAGACACAAGGATTAGTAGCTATAGTACCCGCTTCAATACTTGCTGCTGTTTAAATGAAGAATCGACATATTTCTAGCTGTATAATCACCTTTGGAAGGCACTACTTGTCAGTTTGGTGATTTTTTCTTTTTTTGTAATGAAAGATGCATAAAATATCAGCTGTGCATTGCATGGTTTCTTTTAATGTATAAACATATCACTTGCTACTGCTATTGTATCTTGATATTAAATGCTAGCAAGGGTTGTGTTAGCCAATTGTCTGTGAATTTGTCAATGAATGGTTGATGCATAACAACTACTTGTTAAGATGTCCATGAATTGTTCAATACTTGTAAATGTTTGTGAATATGCCCATGATAATAAAAGATAGTTGTAGTTGTTCCTAAGCACTAAATTTAGAAATATTGATTGGTTCAATGTTTTGCTAACTGATCGATGAATTTTCTGGGAGTAGGAAATAAAAAAATATGCAAGTTTGTTGAAATATTTGGGTAGGTACTTTACACAAGTGACAATCAAGAGTTAGGAATCTAGAGCTTCAAAAAAGATCCAAGTCATCAAGAGAAGTTGGTTGAGTTGGCACAATATCATCATCACTAGATGCATTGCACAATTCATCACTAAAAAATTTAGAGTCATCTACGTCAGCTATGTCTTTTGGAATGGGTTGGAGTTGTGAAGAATGAGTTTAGTCTTTTGTTGCTTTGTTCATGCACAATTTTAAATTACTGCAACTATAAGAAAGATATCCAAGCCTTCTAGATAACAAGTTTGTCATTTTTTTAATAATGAATGTGTTCAAAACAAATCTAGTTCCTCCCACAAGCTAATGAACTTACTTCTTGGCTCAATATTTGAATAGCAAAGCATTGTATAGTTCAGGAGTATCCACTCTATAAGAACTCCATTGTATGCACCTAGGAATGTTAACATGTGACATGTCATAGTTGGTTGGTTGAATTCCAAACATCTCTTTTTTTGTCTTGAATTTCTAAGTTTGGCTCCTAATTTGACTTGCAACTATTGGAAATGATTCAAACCTCCCAACAGTTTCATATCGCCTAACCATTACTTTGCGATCACTCTATCTATCTATATGAAACAACTTTGGCTCCAAATAGCAACATATCCACAACATCCTCCCTTGGAAGAGAAAGAGCATACCCCATTGGAGATGGTAGTAGGGTACAACAAGGCCATTTCCCCCTTCTCATATAGTCATACATGGATGTGACAGCTCATAGAGCTCCCTATTGTCATCTCCACTATCAAGTGTGAATGGATCAAGAAGTTCTAGAATGCATTCAATTGTCTTCAGTTTGGGCTCAATGCATCCGATGATGTACTTGACCAACTATCTGAAATATCTATCCATACCATATGGTATATGCCTATTTATAATGCATTTCAATCAATCAACATGCACTTCAATGCTTGGTGGACTAGGGCACTGCATGCAAAGAGATGTGCATTGTTCTCCATCCGGAATTAGTGGCATCCCATATCTTAATGTAGTTTTCTTTTCACATTATTGAGTGCTTTTTTAATGATTTCCTTATAATGGTCAATGCTCTCATAAAGCATACTGAGAGAAGGGGTGTTGCCATCAACCATGTGAAACACTTCAACAATTGGCCTTCACCCTTAAAACCTTAATTGCACTTCACCACAAACAAATTGCCTTATAGAATAATTTACTTGATAATCTTTCATTTAGGACCTTTAGTAAGAACACAATTTTTCTTTTTAGTGGTACAATTAACAAACTTAGTGCTACTTTCTCTTTCCAAAGTGATAAAATCAGGTGAATTTTGTTTCACAAGGCCTCAACAACTCTTTAGTGCATGCTACTTGTAAACATCCAATGTGAGATGGTGGTTTCTTATGACTTTGTAATTTCTCTCCCTCTATGAATTGCATTTTTAAAAGAGTTGGTGGTTTCTTATGAATTTGACCTTTATAAAATAGTTGTTTTAAAGCCTTTGAAGTGGGAGTTGTGCACCCTTTGCCTAACTTCGCAATTTTTTTAATTACTTTTTTAAATTATTAATTTGTGGCTACATTGAATTGAATGGCACTTGAATAAAATAAATTAGCTAACCCATCATTCACATGTTTCGCTACTAGTTTCCAAAAGTTGTTCATTGAAATGTTGTTGATCCACTTCTTGTAGCCTTGGGCATATTGGAAGAGGAAGACACAAGATGTTGTGAACCTAGACATCTCTTCTTGGATTCTTTGTTTCTTTTGTGTTGATTTCATGTTTCTTCCCATTGAAGCTGTTTGGTCTTTCTTTATAGGAATTCTAATCTTTGCAGTCATAATGTTTCATTTGATAACATCTACTCTACGTCCACTTGAAATGCCAAGTAGGTGGTAACTACGCTTGTTAAACTTCCAATAAAGAGATGACCAAACAAACATGTTACATGTTTCTACCTTGAAGTTTGATTTTGGGGTGTGCCATTTAGTTACAATGTTCATGTTTTAGAGGATAAATAATAACATTAAATATTTGAATAATACATTAAAATTATTTAATGTGTTAACGATCACATTAATAAGTATGATAAATGACATTTAAAATACTAGTAGAATGATAAATGACATTTAAAATACTAGTAGAAAATAATCTATGTTGCACATATTTTTTGGGAGGGGGGTATGGGATGGGGGATTGGAGGCCTCTTTTAAGGAGATTATAGGGTCGACAATAAAAAATAATGAGAAATTAAAAAAAAAAGCAAAGTTAAATTATTCATATATAAGGCATTCATTATATACATTGTAAAACCATGTTCAATAATATTAGAGATGAATTGAGAATTCACATGAGAGTTGACACACAAATTAAAAACAAATCATATGTACTTGAGCCCACTCTTTTGCCATTTCAATGTGTAATAATAACATTATTTCCTTTTTGTCACATCTAAAAACAACATAATAAAAAATAATGGTGTTTGATGATAACTGTGATGCCCTCTTATTCAACAATGATAGTTCTGATTTAAACTGAAAATATTCTTCAATGCAATGTTTCTGCTCTCAGACTTTAATTTAGATGAAATCAACACTTTCAATGAAAGGACCTTGAGATAGTTTTTTATTTCAGAGATATATATAGATAAAGATATATATATGGCTCAAGCTCGTATGAATGTAACTGATGTAGATCAAAATTAAAGATATTCAATAGACAATGAATGATCAATCTGTCGCAGACCTTCCCAGATTCACCTTCAGCGTGTATATATATAATTATATAAGGTTATATATTGGGGATACCAACACTTTCAATGAAAGGACCTTGAGATAGTTGTTTATTTCAGAGATATATATAGATAAAGATATATATATGGCTCAAGCTCGTATGAATGTAACTGATGTAGATCAAAATTAAAGATATTCAATAGACAATGAATGATCAATCTGCCGCAGACCTTCCCAGATTCACCTTCAGCGTGTATATATATAATTATATAAGGTTTTATATTGGGGATATATAAATATGCTTGTATATTTAGTGATGTTGTCGTGCTGTGTCCGATTGAAGCCTTGATTGAATTGGGTCTGTGAGGTGGCTGAACAAAACTCTTTCTTTTCATGTTCTTACTTTGGAATTGCTGGGTGATGTGAATTTGTCGATCATCTACCAGCGATTCTCTCTTGTGATCCCCTTCTTGAGTGACTTCCTTGTATCGCTTTGAGATTGGTGATTATGCACTTGTGGCTGGTCTCCTTTGCGCACCCCTATAACTTCTTTCCATACGTAATTTCCTGCTACTTGCCTTCTGGTATATTCGATGATCTCTGATCCTTCACCCGTCCCTTCTAAATATCTTTCTGTAGTGAAAGATCACAACTTTTCCCAATCGATCTCTCTTTGGTGAAAGATCACGCCTCTTTCCATTAATTTGCCTCAGAGAAAATTCGATTAGTGTCTTCTAATGATAAATACTCTTAGTTCGATTTAATATATTAGTAAAATGTATAAAATGTATAAAATATATAAAATGTATTTAAATATATAGTTTATATCTTTAATAAATTTTACAAACTAAACATTAATATTGAAAATAAATTGCTTTTAAAGATTAATACTTATCTTTTTAACGGGGACATTACAAGTCTCCCCCTCTTGGATTTGCTTGTCCTCAAACAAAAAGTAGCATCTTCTTCCTTAATATACTTGTATCTGAGAGAGAAGGATTGTAACAATCGTTCCATTTAATCTCTTTGTTTGGATACCTCACCTTTGGAGCGTAACCAACTTAACTCAAGAGAAGGGTTGTAACAATCGTTACAACTAAACCTCCTCGAATCTTCTAGGTACCCCATTCCTGGAGTGTACCAGCCTTGATCTCGAGAGAAAGATTGCAACAATCGTTACAACTAAACTTTCCTGAAACTTCCAGGTATCCAATCTTGGAGTATATCTAGTTTTGATCTGGAGGAAGGTTGCAACAATCGTTACAACTAGACTTTCCCCCCAAATCTTCTAGATATCCATTCTTGGGGTATACCTAGCAGGTATCCAATCTTGGAGTATACCTAGTTTTGATCTGGAGGAAGGTTGCAACAATCGTTACAACTAGACTTCCCCCAAATCTTCTAGGCATCCATTCTTGGGGTATACCTGGCCTTAATCTTGGAGAAAGGTTGCAACAATCGTTACAACTAGACTTTCTCAAATCTTCTAGGTATCCATTCCTAGAGTATACCTAGCCTTAATTTGGGAGAAAGGTTGCAACAATCGTTACAACTAACTTTCTCAATTATTCTAGTTACTCAGGTCACTTGGGGAAGGATTGTAACAATCGTTACAACTATCCTCCTCCTAGGCTATGAGTAGATCTGTCTTAACTCTGTATTTCTGCAACACCATATGGTTCTTTAACAAGAAGATTGATTTATTACTTATATAAAGAATATTATATACAGTAGTTGGCTTGTCCCTGATCCCTTGGGTTTTCGCCATTCTTGACTTTGTTTATTTCTGAAAGCTTCAATGGTTTCTTTCTTTTCCCATGCAGCATCGTCTTCAGGGAGTCCTTTCCACTTGATTAGGAACTCGGTGATGACCCTGTTTCTTAACTTCCTCTCTTTGGTATCCATGATGAATTCTGGTTCTAGGGTGAGTTGCCCCTCCTCATCTAGTGGAGGTAACTTGGTGCAAGGAAGAACTTGTTGCCCAAGGACCTTTTTGAGCCTGGATACATGGAAAACATTGTGAATCTTACTATACTTTGGTAGCTCTAACTCATAAGCAACCTCGCCTATCCTTCTTACAATTCTGTAGGGACCATAGAATCGTGGCCTTAGTTTCTTAAACCCATTCTTTTTGATCGATGTCTGCTTGTATGGCTATAATTGGAGAAAGACCAAATCTCCAATTTCGAATGTTCTTTATATGCGATGATGATCAACATAGATTTTTTGTTGGTTCTGAGCTTGCTGCAAGTTTTCCTTTAGGGTCTTCATGAGATCAATGTTCTTCTGTACGAAGTCCTAAGCACTTTGCACCTTGCTCTCCTGGGTGACCAAATGTCCAAATGAAGGAGCATCATATCCATATAAAGCCTTGAAGGGGCTCATTCCAATGGACATATGGTGGGTGGTATTATAACAATACTCGCCCAAGTGTAGCCATTTTATCCATGCTGACTATTGTCCGGTTACATAATTCCTTAGATATCCCTCTATCCGCTTGTTAACTATTTCTATTTGCCCATTTGTTTGAGGGTGGTAACTCATACTTGGAGTTAGATTTGTCCCTGCTAACCGAAATATTTCCTGCCAAAATTGGCTAAGGAACTTACTGTTGCTGTCACTGATGATTGTTTTGGGTACCCCATGAAGATGAAAAACTTCTTTAAAGAATAATTCTTCTACTTGAGATGCTTTGTATTCTGACGAAATGGGAAAGAAATGGGCATACTTGGAGAGTCTATCTAGCACCGCATAAATACTATCTTTTCCATGTACCTTGGGTAGTCCCGTTATAAAGTCCATCGAGATACTTTCCCACTTTTGGTTGGGAATAGGTAGGGGTTGTAGAAGGCCCCGCTGGATGATTTTGTTTTGTCTTATTTTGTTGGCAAGTTATACACTCTTGTATATGTTTGAGTACATCACTCTTCAATCCCTTCCATGAATATACTTCTCTAACCTGTTTGTATGTTTTATAGTATCCTTGGTGACCCGCCAAGGGGCTGTCATGGAACTCCTTAATAATCCGGTTCTTTAACTTTGAATGTGGAACAAGAAATATTCTACCTTTATATAAGATGAGGTCATCCCATACCTTGTATTCCTCATTTGTCATTCTTCCCTCGAATATTTTGGAGGCTTGTGCATCTTTGGCATATTTAGCAACAATATCATTCTTCCAATTCCTTGAGATGCTTGTGATGGTGTTGAGATAGGGTCGCCTTGATAAAGCATCTGCTACACCATTATTGGTTCCTCTAACGTACTCTATGTCGAAGTCATATGCTTGAACTCGGCTTACTTACTTTTGTTGCTGATCATTAAGGTCCTTTTGATGTAAGAAGTACCGTAGGCTATTGTGATCTGTTTTGATGACGAACCTCCTACAGACTAGATATTGTCGGAATTTTGACAAGGTGTGCATAATTGCCAACATTTCTTTATCATAAACCGAGTAGTGCTTTTCTGCCTCAGTGAGCTTGCGGCTTTCAAAGGCTATTGGGTGTTTCTTTTGCATGAGTATTGCTCCGATTCCTTCCCCGGAGGCATCACATTGTAATTCAAATGGTAATGTGAAATTGGGAATGGCAAGGACCGGGCAAGTACTCATGGCTTCCTTGAGACGTTCAAAAGCTTGTTGTGCTTGGTCATTCCACAAAAAGGCACCTCTGTTTGTCAAATCTTTGAGAGGAGCGGCCAACTTGGAGAATCCTTTAACAAAACGTCTATAATAGCTGCACAATCCCGCGAAACCCCTAAGTTGAGTCATGGTCTTGGGTTTGGGCCATTCCTTGATGGCTTTGATCTTTTCTTCATCCATGCTTACTCCTTCCACATTGATTTTATGACCCAAATAGAGTATTTCTTCTAGTCCGAATTCACATTTTGACATCTTTGCAAAAAGAGATTCTGATTCCAGGATACTTAAGACTTCCTCAATGTGGCGAAGGTGTTCTTCCCATGTCTTGCTATATATCAAAATATCATCAAAGAAGATTAGCAAGAACTTCCTCAACTGTTGGCGGAAAATGTGATTCATGCACGATTGAAAAGTGGTTGGGGCATTAGTGAGTCCGAAAGGAAAAACTAGGAACTCAAAATGCTCATAATGGCATCTGAATGCTGTTTTAGGTACATCCTCTTTCTTCATCCTGATTTGGTGATAGCCTGAATGTAAATCAATTGTGGAAAAATATCTTGCTCCATGTAGTTCATCCAAAAGCTCGTCAATCCTTGGAATTCGATACCGGTTCTTGATAGTTTTTTGATTTAAGGCCCTGTAGTCTATGCACATTCGCATAGTACCATCCTTCTTTTTAACTAAAACCACTGTCATGTCCCTGAATTTGTGACATTACAAGTATCAAATAAAGTATCAAATAACAAGTAAATAAATAAAATACATATTCAAATATATTAACCATTTGATATTAGTTATCAGAGAATAATATTATAATTATAATAATCAAATACAACATTGTAAATATTAAAATACAAATAACTAATGTAAATATAAGTAAATATAATTATCATTATAATTATAATTATCATCAAATAATATAAATATCAAATAATACAAACAATTGATATTCTTGAACAATTATTATTAACAAGTACAGTAAATACCAATATATATATATATATATATGATACAAGAACATAAATATTAATGTTAACAACTTAATATTATTATAATAATATAATGTTAGCATATTAATGTTAAACATAAAATAATATATGCTAAAATAAAAGCATATCAAAGATAATGCAAAAAGCAAATAAATAACAAATAAACTAAGGCAGCGATTGAACCCTCAAATGCTGCGATTTCACTTACTAAGGAAAAGCAGCGCTTAATGGAGCTTAATAGAAAGTCATGCCTTTTGGGATGCAGCCTCCCACGTAGGCATGTAAATATATAAAAATAAGCAAAATCAATTACAGCCAAAAAGAAAGGAAGAGGAGATTGAAAAAGGCATATAAGAAAGAAGCACAGGCTGTTATACACGTACAGAGAGATATATATAATCTGGGAAAGAAACAATGAACTAGCCAGAAAGGTATTTGGGATACGTCATTGTTTATATTCATACCATCAATCTATTCATCGGGCTGGAAAGGTAGGCAAATCAGGCAGTAAGAGGTACGTATCTTTCCGTAAAATTAAATAAGAAATAATGAATGTTTATAAATTTAGGAAATGAAATCTGTTGAATATATTATGAACTCAGTGTTGATGATTGGCAAGTAATTTAGGAATTTAATAAACTGCAGATCATTGATAAATATATTTAAATATACTATGGCTGATGTTATATAAATATGTTTAAATATATTATATGGATAGTCATATTTAAATATATTTATGATTGAAAAATATTCAATATATATATATATATATATAGTATGGTTGTTGTATCTATTGTAATTCGTATATTTGGTAAATAAATTATTGAATGCCATTTATACTAAGTTACAGATAAATATATTTAAGTATGTTATGATTTGAATATATTAGGATGGATAAGTATATTAAGAGTTGAAATGATATATTAACAATTGATAAGTATATATTTAAATATATACATATATATTAAGATTCGTAGATACATCATAGATGGTGGACACATACAATATATACATATAGTAAATATATATATATAATATATTATTCACGATTATCTAATAATGATGCTTGCAGCAATTATTGAGCTTTATAAGTAATAATGACTCTATTCGTTCGCTATGATGATAAATGGTATAATAGAATTCCATCTATGGAATCTTGAAAGAAGTAAAATCTGCTCTAACATACTTATGAAACATATTGTAGAAGAATCACTCATAGTGAAGTAAAATGAATAATCCTTTGACAAGAATGAAATATATATATCATCTTTGATCTTATTATATGTTATCACTAAAACTTATTGATCTTTAACGTTTCTAATGTCTCTTCGAGAACACTTTGAATGCAAGATTCGGGTTTAAGTGTTTCTGTCAAAAAAGGGACATTACAACCACGGATGATGCAAAGGGGCTATTGCTTGGTTGAATATGCCCCATTTCTAACAGCTCTTTAATAGTTTTCTCAATCTCCTCTTTGAATTTCCGGGGATGCCTATAAGGGGTGGTTATCACCGGCTTTGCTCCTTCTAGTTCTATGGAGTGTTCAAATCCCCTTTTTGGAGGGAGACCTGGGGGAATATCTCCAAAGATCTTCTTGTGCCTTCTTAAAATTGGTTGAATATCAACATGAATAGCTTGCTCGTGAGAGGATGACTTATCTAACACCATGCATTGAGCTATCCATTCCCCTTGACCGTGCCTCACAATCCTCTCCATTCTTTTGCATGATACCACCTTGGGAGATCCATCCGACAATCCCTTTCATGCAACCTCTTGCCCTTGATGTGTAATGTCCCCTTCTCGCTAGCTAAGTGGGATGCCGCCTTGCCTTTTTAATTCCCAAAGGCAAGTGACGTAATTAGGGGAATCATTTATTTAATTATTTAATTATCACATCAATTCATAATTAATCCTCTAATGTGATATTGAGTAATTAATTACATTATCTTTTAAGTGACTAGGTGAAATTTTATGAAATTTGATAAAGTCACTTATGCCTTTGTTTGAAAAGGTGACTTAATGAAATATTGAAGTGAACTTTATAAATGTCACCTATTTTGGTAAATGAGACTTTTATTGGCCCTCTTGAGAAATATTAAATGGAAATGAAGTCTCCTATCGGGCCTTTTGGGTATTTGATGAAACAAGGCTCATTTTGGAACGCACTTTTTTGATGTTCATATTTCCCACGGCAGCAAAGAGCTCAAGAGCTTTTATGGCGGGTTCAGACCTGTGATCTCAGTTTCGTCAGTGCAATATCTGACCTAGCTGAGTGGTTTATTCCACATTTTCGTGAGGTTATTTCTGGGTTGTTCGCGTGCTTACTCAGAGTGATTTCGAAGTGAATAAGGAGCAAATGAAGGCATCATTTAGTGAGAAACCCTAGGCGCGCTTCAGCAAAACAATATAGCCCGAGTAGACCACGATTTTTATGAGAATCGAAGGAAGGAGGAGGACGTGTTTGCAAGGAAAAGACGTGGGAGACAGTGGCAGTTTGCGAGTCTATTAGGGAATGCGTTTGGACTCTTGAGCATGGCGATTCAGTTTAGCCTTTCCTGTGCGAGCTGAGTGATCTTGGACGCGTTTGCAAGAAGATTTTAGGACCTCTCAGCCTGGACGTGATATTGTGTGTACCTATCATGGCTTTTTGGTGGTGACTCTCAGTCATTCCTTCTCTGCTGCAAGCATATCAGATCCATTCTAACCTCCAGGTCTGAGTTTCTAATGCGTTGTTTAATAATGATTGGCTTATAATGGAGGAACAGTGTTCTTAAAATCTGTATATATATTGTAAGCAGCTGTTTAGCATGTCATGCATGAAAAATCTGGGTTCATTGTAGGCATCTGTGTGAATGGCTTAACAACATTTAGAAATAGGAGTTAATGGGTCACAAGGCAAACTGAGGTTGTTAAATGTAATTATCAGTCATAAAAAAAATACTGGAAATTACCTCCTATGCTGCTGCTACAGTCTGAAATACACCTCTATGTGTTCTTAATGCTGCAAGGTGTCATGTCATAGTAGTTTGCTGTTGTTACATTATTAATGATTCCATATGGCAAAAGCTGCATATAGATGTTACTCAGAAATTATGAAGTTCTGACTATCGCATCTATGTTAGTGAATCTTGTCAAACCTTTACATGGTATGATCTGCATTAGATACGTTATAAGTCTATATTGTTTAATGTCATGGTTAGTCAATCTTGCATGAGTGGAAACATACAAAACATCTTTGACAGCATTTATACGAGCTCTCTTCAAACAAATGAACAATCAGAAATTATAATAGCATATGAACAGCTCACGCATCAGTTGTTGATAAAAAATTTACAAGGGAACAATACAAAATTTTAGAGCAAATTTTGCACAGCTCTTCTACAGTGGTATCGAGCCAGACTTCCTGCCTGCCGTGTGGTAGTGGGATGTTATGAATCCTGATAACCGAGAATTTATAACATACAGAAGAGAAAGGAGAAGAGGTGTTGGTCCTTTTGATACCGATTCATCATCTGAAGAAGATATCATGGGTGATAGGCATGACATACCCTAGGGTAGCACTCAACAGATCCTTAAAAGAGGTCAACAATAGATAGCTCAGCTCTTAAACCAGCTCTTGGGTGATAGAAATAATGGTAACAATGGGACAAACAGTCATGATAACAATGTTGAGGCCAGCAACACCAATATACCAGCACATAACCATGCTAGGACAGCTAGTAGGGTGACTCCGAGGCCTCTCATGCCTCAATTCTTGGGAGGACAGCCTGCTGGAAATCAAGAGCAGCAAGCACAAGGAGAGGGATTTACAGATTATTTGAGAGAATATCAATCGTTGGTAGATGAATTTCATGTTGCCATGTCATTGGTGGATTTTTGCACTATCAAGTATAGGAATAGACCCAAAAACAACAATAGAGGACAACAGAACCAGGATCTACAACGCAAGGTTGGAAAACTCACGATCCCTTCCTTTGACGGGTCTAGTAAATCCACAGCCAGAGCGTGGGTACAAAAGTTGGACACTTATTACCAGCTAAACCCCATGTTGGAGACAGAGGCTATTAAGTATGTTACGCTACACTTGGATGGTGAGGCACATGAGTGGTGGTATCATGGGCTTGTCACTTTAGGGCATGCCAACATCACCTCCTATTTGGATTTCACACAAAAAATTATGGATAGATTTGATCAGAGGGATCCAAAACTTCATTTCCGGGAGTTAGCACAGCTTAAGTAGAGCGGATCAGTAGACACATATATCTCAGAGTTTCACCGTTTGGCAGTTATCGTGACAAATATTTCAGAGCAGAGGTTGGTTATGCTCTTTATTGAGGGTCTATCCGAACCACTTCGTGGTTGGATTAAAGCTTTCAAATCCGATTCCCTACAGGATGCGATCACTAGGGCGAGAGACATGGAGTTCTCCACACCTGACAACAAAATCTCTTCTAAACCTTTTGTTCCTCAGAAGAACAAGGGCAAGAAGCCTTTTCAGAAAAAGGGAAACAAGAAAAGTGATCCAGATGAGGAGTATCGCAAGGAATGCAGAATTAAGGGAATTTGTTACCATTGCAAGGAACGTTGGGAGCCAGGTCACCGTTGCCTAGGAAAAGGCAAGGCTCACCTTATTGAGGTTGTGACCGAGGATGAGAGCAGTGATGACGAGCCTTTACAGGATATCGACGATAGCAATTCAGATGAGGAGCAGCCTCAAGGAGAGGGTAAGAGTAGTGTCATTGCTACAGTATCAGGCACTCCTAGATTCAACTCTTTTAGAGTTAGAGGAGTTTTACAGGGACATCGCATATGCGTGTTGATCGATAGTGGGGCAACCCACAACTTTATTGATGCAGCCCTAGTTGAGAAACACATGCTACCCGCAGAGGAATTTGAAGGATTTAATGTGATGGTGGCAGATGGCTATAAATTGAGATGCACTTGGAGGGTTCCACAGTTGCCTATTACCTTGGGCAATTACACAGCTACAGATGAATTCTTTGTGGTGGATTTGGGTGACACTCATGCTATACTTGGAGTTCAGTGGTTACACTCATTAGGAAAATATTCTCAGAACTTTTAGACCATGGAACTTAAGTTCAGGACAGCAGAGGGGCAGCGAGTGGTGCTTAGAGGCATGACTAATGGATCAACCAAGGTTGTGTCGGCTAGACGCATGGAGAGCATTTTTCGACATGATGACATAGCTTGGGCAGCAGAGTGTTTGATCACCACCAAAGAGTCTTCAGATTCAGGGCAGCCATATCATGTTGACATTCAGGAGCTATTGGGTAAACATGATAGGGTTTTTGGAGAGATACCTCCAGGGAGACCACCTGATCGTGGTTTTGAGCATACCATTGAGCTAGAGGAGGGGGCCAAACCAGTGATCACTACCCCCTATCGTCATCCTAAGAAATTCAAGGATGAGATCGAGAAAGCAATCAAAGAATTGCTTGAGATGGGACACATTAGACCGAGCTCCAGTCCATTCGCTTCTTCTGTGGTCTTGGTGAAGAAGAAGGATGGAACCATGCGGATGTGCATTGATTACCGGGCTCTTAATAAGAAAACCATCAAGAACAGGTACCCTATACCCAGGATAGATGAGTTGTTGGATGAGCTTCATGGGGCAGTGTATTTTTCGAAGATTGATCTTCGTTCAGGGTATCATCAGATAAGGGTCAGAGAACAGGACATACACAAAACAACATTTCGTTGTCATTATGGGCACTATGAGTTCTTGGTCATGCCATTTGGTTTGACAAACGCACCTGCCACATTTCAGTCCTGCATGAATCATATATTCAATAAGCAGTTGCGTAAATTCTTATTGGTGTTCTTTGATGACTTGCTCATTTACAGTCGGACTTGGGAGGAGCACTTGAGACATCTTGACGAGGTCTTGAGTATCATGGAGGAGCAGTCACTCTACGCTAAGGCTTCAAAATGCGAATTTGGCCTTAGAGAGATATTATATTTGGGGCATGTGATCAGTGCAGAGGGAGTACAGGTCCATCAGGAGAAGATACAGGCGATACTTGATTGGCCACCACCTAGGACACTCACAGAGTTACGAGGCTTCTTTGGATTGTGCAGTTACTATAGGCGGTTTGTGAGGGGATTTTCACAGTTGGGAGCACCTTTGACAGATTTGACAAAGAAAGGTGCATTTAGTTGGTCAGAGGATGCACAACGAGCTTTTGATAAGCTCAAGCAGGTGACGAGTAGTTGCCCAGTATTGGCGCTTCCAGATTTCACACAGCCATTTGTTTTGGAGTGTGATGCTTCAGGTGAGGGCATAGGAGCAGTGTTGATGCAAAACAGACACCCCATAGCTTTTGAGAGTCGTAAGTTGAGGGGACCAGAGAGACTATACTCCATCTACGATAAGGAGATGCTCGCCATTATGCATGCCTTGGCGAAATTCAAACAAGTACTTAGTTGGAGGGAAGTTTGTGGTGAGGACCGATCACAACAGTCTCAGATACTTCTTGAAGCAAAGGGATTTGAATGAGAGGCAGCAGAAGTGGGTCAGCAGGATACAGGCATATGACTTTGATATAGAGTATGTGAAGGGAAAAAAGAATGTTTTGGCAGACACCCTCTCTAGGAGACCTCCAGCTTGCTCACTTTTAGAGATTTCTGCAGATTGGAAATCCCTCTTGTTGGTAGAGTACTCCAAGAATAAGTTTGCTTGTGAGTTGTTGGATGGGTTGATTCAGGATGACAGGTACAAAGTAGTGGATGATGTGATCTACTACAAGGATAGGATCTACTTGGTGCTAGAATCTAGATTGAAGGAGAGGATATTGCAGGCCTCTCATGACACTCCCTTAGCAGGCCACCAGGGCTATTTCAAAACTTACAGACAAGTTAGGGAGAGGTTCTCTTGGAAGGGCCTCAAGGATGATGTATTGAGACATGTTAGGGAGTGTGTGACTTGTCAGCAGAACAAGTCAGAGCATACACATCCAGTCGGATTACTACAGCCATTGCCTATTCCAGAGTAGAAATGGGAGAGCATTTCTATGGACTTCATCACAGGTCTACCTAAGGTACATGGGAGAGATAGTATCTACGTGGTGGTGGATTGGTTGACGAACTACGCTCACTTCTTTCCTATTCCGACACAGTACAGGGCTCCATAGGTGGCTGAGTTATTTTTTAGGGAGATTTTCAGATTGCACGGGTTACCTCACTATATAGTTAGTGACAGGGATAGTAGATTCATGAGTGCATTCTGGCAGGAGCTGTTTCGGTTGGTAGGTACTGAGTTGACTTCGAGCACGAGTTATCACCCTCAGACAGATGGTCAGACAGAGATTGTAAACAAATGGATTGAGGGGTACTTGCGCAACTACATTGCAGGGCAGCAGCGGGCATGGATTAAGTGGTTGCACTTGGGGGAGTATTGTTATAATACCACCTATCATATGTCCATTGGGATGAGTCCCTTCAGGGCCTTGTATGGTTATGATGCACCATCATTCATGGAGATGGCTTTTGGTGAGAGCAGGGCTCCCAAAGCCAAGGATTGGATTCAGGAGAGTCAAGATATCTTGAGGGCACTCAAAGATAACCTACAGGTGGCGCAAAATCAGCAAAAGACATATGCTGATAGACACAGGATCGAGCACAGTTTCGAGGTTGGGGATTTGGTATACCTTCATTTGCAGCCATATAGACAGTCTTCTCTCAAGAAGAGCGGAGCTGAGAAGCTCAAGCCCCGATTCTATGGACCATACAGGATTATCAGGAGGGTTGGAGAGGTAGCATACGAGTTGGAGCTACCAGAAAATAGCAAGATTCATAATGTGTTTCATGTTTCGTGCCTTAAGAAGGCGTTGGGTCAGCAGGTTACTTTTTCTTCAGAGCTTCCACCATTGGATGAGGGACATTTGGTTCTAGTCCCTGAAGGGATTATAGACACTCGAGAGAAGAGGTTGAGAAACAGGGTCGTGTTGTGACCTTTTTCACACATCGCCCCATTCAAGATGGGGACCCCTAATTTTTGCTCCATTCTGGTCTTTTTTGGCTTTGGTTTTGTCTCTCTCTCTCTGCCGGTCTCTTTTCTATCTGCCTTTCTGGGGATTTCTCCACCTTTGAGTTTAAATGTGAAATTTGGCCGAGTCTGGAAAATTAGGGTTTGTACTTTCCCGGTCAATCTGAGGTCAAGCAAGGTAAATAAATTGAAAATAAAGACTAACACTGTTGTCAGCATGCTTCCAGCAGGTTTCCACTGAAATTTCATCAGATTCCGGCTACTTACTATTTTTAGTAAGTGTGCAGTTCAGAGCATTTCCTTAGCATTTTTGAATTTTTAACAGTCACGCTGCATTCAGAGCATACCAAGTTGCTCACGGGCAAAATTTGAGCGAAAACGGGCAACTTATTATTTTTAGCAGTTCAGCTTCCGGAGCAGATTTCAGGGCTTGGATGCAGAGTTTTTCAATGCATGTTTGGATATTCCTCTCGGTAGTTTCGACCTTCGACAAAGATAAATATGCAAAGTGAGATGACAACTTTCGAGTTCAGCTCAAAGGCCAGTTTAGCTTGCATGTCGGGTTTTCTTTGCATGTACCAGATATTCCTTATGGGTTTTTCGAGAGTTTCGCGGTGACGATACAAATCCGAGATGATCACTTATTAAGGAACTACTATTTTAGTGGTGCATCCCAATCGCCTCCCAAAGACTTCGTAATCAATGAACATCGCACGCAATAAACGAACAAACGGAGAATTGATGCATGCGTAATAAATTAGGGTCAGCTCAACCGGGTGTTGAGGGGTAAAGCCAGAATTTTCAAAACTTGGTAGAGCAATTCCACCAGCGACCGCCATTTGTGCCATCCTAGTAAATTTGAAGACAAACGGAGCACTACTATTTATAGTAAGTCATTTTGGAAAATGCTAAAATAGAAAGTCGCAAGAAAGGATTGGCGTCAACAGCAAGTCACTGCAGGAGAGGAGCTACCATTCAATTTCAAATCAAACTACGTGGAGTATCAAACCAAGGCCATTATTTATAGTAAATCACCCAAAATATGCTATTTTTAGCAAGTCAACTCAGAATAGCAGTGTCAACGGGCTAATGGGGTCGCGAAGAAGCAGTGTTTAAAATTTCAAAATGATCTGAGCTTTTGAAGTGTGAAAATCAAGGGACTTACTATTTATAGTAAGGCATGAAGAGGTTGGCGAAGATGAAGAAAAATTGGCTAAGTCTGATAATTCATCCTGCACCACCATGAAAATGCGCCCTCAAGGATGAAGAGGCATCAAATTTTCCAAGTCAGAATAAAAATCCTCCTACCTAGCTAAAATGCGCCCATCCAAGGTAGTGAAAGTTGAAAAATTTCTAGGGCACAAGCTTCGTCCTGCTCACTGGGTGAAATGCGCCCTCCTCACAAGCCAAAGTTGAAAAATATTCTAAGGCAAGAACTCGTCCTCCACCACCCTCCATTTGCGCCCATCCTTCATCAAGTATAATATGGGCCCAAGAAAGTCAAGGAGGTCAACAAAACTCGTCCACCTCCTATCCCAAAATGCGCCCAAGAAAGAAGTCAAGGAAGTCAACAAAGTTTATCCTTCACCTATAGCAAAATGCGCCCTCAAAATGGATGACTTAAAGCAAAAAAATTCTAAGAATAAATATTCTCCACCACCCCCCAAATGCGCCCATCCTTCATGCATGGCAAAATGCGCCCAAATGAGGCCATGTAAGGACAAAAGCTGGAAGTCAAAAGGTCACTTGTTGGTGGCGTTTGAAAGTTCATCCTCCATGCTTGCTCAAATGCGCCCAAAGCAAAGCATATGAAGACAAAAATGAGGAAGCCCAAGGGTCACTTGTTGGAGGCGTTGAAAGTTTTCATCCACCACATATGCCAAAATGCGCCCAAGGTTAGAAAGTCAAAATGTCAACAAACTTTCATCCTCCTCCTAGGCTCAAATGCGCCCAAATGGGGCCATGTGAAGACAAAACAAGGAAGTTCAAGAGTCACGTTGAAAGTTTCATCTTCTAGCAAGTGTGATATGCGCCTAGGATGGTGAGATAAATACAAGGTGATATAAGTAAAGTAAGGTGTTGAAAGTGCTAAGTAATGAAAATGTTGCCTAGGCATGGTTATTATTCCTCTTCAAGTGTGAAATGCGCCTAGACTTGAGAATTAATATTGCTAGGTGGTGAATAAAATAAAACATGCTAGGCGTTGGGATTAAACATCTTCCATGATATGTGCCTTCGGGAAAATTTTCCAAATAAATTGATGAAATAAATTTTCACCACAGGCAAAGTTGATTGAGTTGAATAGAAATTTTTCTAAGGCAAAATTTTCAAAAAAAAAAAATGCAAAGTGAT
This sequence comes from Sequoia sempervirens, assembly GCA_007258455.2. Classification (NCBI taxonomy): domain Eukaryota; kingdom Viridiplantae; phylum Streptophyta; class Pinopsida; order Cupressales; family Cupressaceae; genus Sequoia; species Sequoia sempervirens. The sequence goes on along the minus strand of VDFB02390994.1, from coordinate 1,656 downwards.
TCGAAAATTTCTCTAAGGCAAAATATTTTCTTCCATGAAAATACGCCTAGGCATGAAGGTGATGAATAATTTTCCTGAACATGGATGGATTTGCCAGTGATGAAGTCAGAAGATGATGATAATGCAGGATGAATTTAAAAATTCTTCGAGTCTGAGCAACACAATACAATCACAGATGTGAAGAACGGATTTAAAATCGATTGAATAATATTTTTCTAAGGTTCAAAATTTTAAAAATTTAAATGAACCCGTTCGTTGTGTACCCATGGATTCATCACGTTTTGGGGAAAATTTTCTTCTGGGTACTGATGATCTCCGATGAGAAATGGATTTCTATGTCTTCCGCACTTTGCCAAGGTCTTCAGCATGAAGAATTTAATTGGTGCTCGAATTATGAATTTTCCTAAGGGAAAATTTTAAAATTTTCTAAGGAAAATTTGAATAAAATGGTTTTCGAAAGGAAAATGCTTCGATGATGAATTTAAAGTGAATTGCCTAGATATTTTTTATTGAATTCTTCACAGATGAATTTTCCAGAGCGTCAGAGGTGATTAAAATTTAAAATTTGCAAGACAGAACTTCGGCTGTGAATGGAAATTGCCAAAAGATGAATTTAAATTAAAAATTTTTGAAAGTGAATTTAAAAGATGCCAGTCAAAGTTGAACTTCTAGAAGAATAAGTTCTTGACGTCAAGAGACAAGTGTCGAAAATACCAAAGGGAAAATTCGAATTCTTGAAGTGGAGTAGTGGAAATTTAATGCACTGGCTATACTTAGCTCCTTCTAGAATTCGATTTTTGCTATAAAAAATGAGAAGCTTTTCATTTCTCCTCACCAATTGAAGGAATTCGAATTTGCTCTGGGTCTAAAGCTGAGTTGAGTGTGAAGCTGAAAGTTGCTAAGGCTGCAAGTGTTGAAGAAGTTCGAATTTTTGAAGCTGGAGAGGAGGTTGTTGAAGACTGAAAGTATTGAAGAGCTGCGACTTGAAGAGGAAGAATGTTGCTGAAGTTCAAATCTGAAGTTGCTGAGACACGAATTTTAAAGAATTTATTGCTGAAGCTGAAGTCTGCAAGTGCAAGTGAGAAGTACAACTTGGAGTTGGAGAAGTTGCTGAAGTAAATAGGCGCCAAGTCATTTGGAAGTTGCTGCAATTTGAAAATCTAAGTCTGAGCTTGTGAAGTGCGAACTTGCTAAGTCTGATTTGAAGTTGAAGAGGTGCGAATTTTAAAAGGTTCAACAGCTGAAGTAAAGTGGACGATTTTGTCAAGGCTAAATTTCATGAAAGTTGCTGAAAGTGTTGAATTTGCTGAGACTTTCTAAGTGATTGATAATTCAAAATCTGTTGGAGAAGAAGTTGAGGTTTGCAAATGAGAAATAATATTGCAACTTCTTGAAGTCGACTGGCAGCCCTGCAAAATGTTTTATTTATTTTTCGAAGTTAATTTGCTAATGGATGTTTATTGTTTTGCAGATGGCTGAAGCAAGAACGACTGGCAAGGATAACAATGGTGCATCTAGACAGGCTGTTATAAAGAAGCTGAGCAAGTCTTTCATGCCGAAATCGAAGTTTGGCAAGTTGGCGGATACGAATTTGGGCTCTGTCAACTTAGAGACTTTCAAGAATCGAATGCTGGGGATTGGTAATCATCAACCTTC